>DWAJ01005257.1:0-11739 GCA_018238005.1 Eurema mandarina | reverse complement strand
CGTAAAATATGAATGAATCATGCATATTTTTCTATTAAATTGTGTTAAATACGCTTTATTACACTACTATCTACTAGGATGGCGATAATTCGACGCATATTTCCAATAGTGTCAAATAGCCTATTATTATGCCTATGTATATGTTTTTCTCACATTTAAATTTATCCCAAATTTCATGAAAAATTGCTTCAATAAAAGCGTGACAAATAGACAGACAGAGTGAACGCCCCTCGGTACTACGGTCAATGACGGTAAAAAAAAATTTCCCATGTAGGTATTTAGGGTCTTATTTACCAAACGTTACGTCAAACTTCAGCAAAATCAATCAAATAGTTTTTGCTTGATAGGACTATACAAAGTTCCAAGTATACATACATATGTTGGAAGTTAGTCAGTGTTTTCCATTTACAGAGCATAATGCGACATTTCAATAAATGTCAAATTAAAGGAAAACATTTGTTAATTTTCTTTGCACGCATCAAGCGAAGCACTTTTGAGAGTGACTCATGAATTCTATATATGAAAAAAGAAAGTTGTTTTTAGAAAAGCATTATGCCGCATAATGCGCTCTAGAGCTATAATTGGAAAACTAGGGAGGTTTCACGTACAGTAATAGAAAGTTAGTATGTATGCTAATATGTGGGTTATTCGGCGGTCAGCTCCGCGCGGCTGGCAGCACGCGCCGCCCGCCCGCCGCCCCGCCGCTAGGGACAAGCTGTAAGTGTTTGTGTGCGCGGACGGGCCTTTGTTGCGGCGTTTTAAGATGTACATACATACAGATACAGGTTGCAAAGTCCTAAAAATGACCGTAGATAGAGTCCCCCATGATCATAGATTAGTCATTAGCCCTTATGACTTGATGCTGACGCAGATGTTTAATGGACTAAATTAATTTCCTATTTCCCGACCAGCAATGGATACCCACGTGAAACGTATGTCGCCTGCTCGCGCAGGGTGCATTGACCGCTGGCGGCGAGTCGTTTTACATTCATTGCTATACTTTTTAATACTATTGTTTCAAGGCTTCAAGATAAATAAATAGTAAATTAAAAACCGAAATTGAAAAAAAAATATTCTAAGAATATATAGGGACAGGCATACAGCGAAAAACAACTGTTTTATACTCTGTAGTTATGTTCAAATGACTGCAGAATTGCAGAATTAATAGTTTCGTGTATAAATTTTGCTACATATACCAATAGAAAAAATAACTTCTTAACTAAAGTCTGTAGTTCCCAAACTGTATGTTTTAATTACCGTACTGACGTGTGTACGACAGTCTGTTCGCCTTACGATGTTTAAATTTAAATTTTATTAATCTCTATCCGGGATTCCGGCTCGAAGGACCAAATCTTAAAACGCCCGGAACATTCTAATATATTTCCACCTCGCTTCTTTCTCACGTCATAGTATATTTTCTGACATTGCCTCATTTATATACAGCACATTCAACAGTTTTGTTTGATGCTTTTAAATGTTAAATCAATACTTAATAATGTCTGTGTTTGCTAGTCATTTAATTTGTTGGCATTACAGCAGTCAATAATATGATGTTACTATTGGTGTTGCTATCAGTATTGGTTATATGAATCCTAAGAATAATTCTTACCATTGTCACAAACTAACTAACCTTTCTGCTTTTCATAGAGACTACTGTTCTAATACATTTACAAATTGTCTAAATACGCTAAGCACGCTAAGAAGACACTTCCCTTATTTTTTTGCTTTTAAAAATAAGAAAGTCCCGACAAAAGATGACAAAAATCAAAAACTATGATTATTCAACTCTGCTACTTTTAGGAACACTCTAGAAACGTCATGGTATTATACAACAGTTATACAGCACTAAACTTATTGTTATAATTTCCCATAAATAGCTAAATATTTTGCCAATAATGAATTGATAAGGATGTATAGTGATTATTTAACTGTTATTTGCTTCGCTTTAACTGTTTGAAAATATCTGTCTAGTCAGAACAATACCAATTGAATAAATATACAGTGCTGTTTTAAATTTGTGTTATCATTCACTAATAAAGTATTTGCTTGTTGTGTATCATATAATGTCATTGAGTGTAAAAGAATTCATTAGAATTTTTCAAAAAAAAAATGCTTGGTTTTCTTTTATCAGACAAAGGCACATAAAACACATATATTTTTAGTTAAAATCATATTGTAGCTTCATTACAAGAGCTCAGAAATATCATATCTCTCTCCATTCGTGATCATTTTGTGTCTTTGAAATACTTTTGACCATAATGAATGTTTTTTTAGTAAAATTTGAAGTTTTTAATTGTAAAGAACCTTATACTCATAACTTACCTGTTACTTTCTTTACCCTTATTATAATTGTTGAGTTGGTTTTGTTTTTAATAAAATTTCATTATTAAGTGATTCTTAAGCAAAAGTCAAAAGTATTACGAAGTTAAAGCATAAAAATGTTTTATTGTGATGGATCTCTGTAGAGATGTCGTTTGTTTCAGCGCAGAACGAACTTCTTTGAAAGAAATAGGTGGATGTAACGGGCTTAATGGTGAGATCATTTTTTATATACTTTACATATATTATTCACTAGCGGTCTGTCCCGGCTTCGCACGGGTAGACATACATATAGTACTAAATATAGCCTATGTTACTCAGTAATAATGTAGCTTTCTAATAAAAAAAGAATTATTTTTATTGGTCCAGTACTTTTTGAGTTTATTCATTACATACAAAAATACAAATCTTTCCTCTTTTAGCATTAGTGTAGAAGTTTAGATATTGTAATTTGAATCATAACATAAAGTTTCATAATTTAATATTAATCGGATCAACAATGTCAATTATAGTTCTGTAATACTGTGACGATTCAAAAGTATGAAGTTGTATGAAGCATAGTTGAATAACGATGTTTGATTTCTAACTTTAATCTTGACATTTTGTTTAAAGAATAAAAATCAGTAACTTAAATATTTCTAGACATCTTAGTGTAAGATTAAAAAAAAAATTTTAAAATGTAAACATTATAATTAAAAAAAATATGTATGAATTTCCTTTTTAACATTACAGGTTGAAACTCCACTAATGATACGAAGAATCAGCAGTCTCGCAAGAAATCAAGGAATTCACGAAATAATGTAATCTATACGAAGAGAAATTATATGTAAATATGGCGCTTTATGCCTGATCCGGGAATCGAACCTACATTGCTCAGATTTCAAATTTATCTGTTAATTATTTTTATTTTTTTGCATCTTCTACTACAGAAATCACTATTAAGTTATTATGTTTCAAATATTATGTATTTATAAAGTGAGGACCTAAAAATTATATTAAAAAGTATTCTAAGTTTAATTTAGTACTTTTTGCGAGAAAGGGCAACAAACATACTTACTCTCATCCTTAAAAAAATATTGCTTTTCTATTAATCAGATTATTTACTAACTAATGTTGAAGTTAAAAGGAACCTACTCATTTTAATAAAATTCTCAATAGAGATTTTAAAACTATTTTTAATACTGGAACAAGATTAAATTTTTAACAGTTTAGATTCAACTTAAAGTTAAAAAAGGGTAATGGAGGAAGTAAAAAAATATTGGAATTAAAAATATATGTAATATAAATGTGCATTATATACATTTAGGTCCTCAGAAATTGAATTTAGTAAAAAATTATAATTTAATATCAAGCCGAAAATTGTGAAGTATTTATAGATTTAAAACATATTTTTCTTTATAATTGTCTTCATAAAAATCATCCTACGGAACTACCTATGTTACTTTTAATCGAACATCTTATTTTATTTCTATTTATTTTACTTAATAATTTATACACTTAAAAATGTCTGGCAACACTCAAGCCACGCTTGATAAATATATATTATTTTAAGTATTCTTAATTAACTACAAATGTATTGTTTTGTTTAAAATATTTTTGTGAAACGGTAAACTTTTTTATCTATTAATTTATTGGTTACGGTTGGAAAAATTATTATACTTTTTTTCGTTTAGTCTATTTAATAATAAAACCATAAAATGTTTCTTCACCTTTTATGGGAATTGCATATTTGTCAAATAAGACGAATATATAATATTTTTGTTTTGTTTCCTTCACTTTTTTAACTATGAGATTTTGTCCTTAAATACTTCAAGTAGTTGTAAAGAAACTTCATCAAGAGAAGCGATAAAAAGGCTTTCCGTTTAACATTATATTAAGTAAATTAAAAAATCATCTGTTCTTTTATTTTTTTTCTAACCTCTGAACTAATAAAAATCAATTATTTTCCTATACTATATGCATTAAAAAATAACATCACCGCAAAATCAATTTGTGTCGTTTGATAGTCAATGTTTATTAGAAACCAATTTATAATTAAAAATAAAATACGTTTAGTGGCCAACGAAACTGCCATTTTGTATAGCATGCATGTATAAATGGGTGGGTGGAAATAAAACATCAATTGTATGAAGAAAACGTGATTCTATTGAAGTGGTTAGTTACTTCCCGTTGAACGGTGAGTGACGTGGATTTTGATTATATTAAATTTAAAGTATTGATATGCTGCATATTGCCGAGATATAAAAATTAAGAATTTTCCAATGCTTTGTTCAATAATAAATTGATTGATTTAGTATTTTTTTTTTTTTTTTATAATATGAAGAGGGGAGACGAGCTGGACGCACTCCTGATGGTAAGAGTAACGCCAGCCCATAGCCAATGCAGTGCTACCCGGAACTTTGCTATAAAGCTAGACTCCGGGCAGGGGTGCACTACACCGACGCTCCCCGCTTTGAGTCATCAGATGTTAAGACTCATTAGCTCAGTAATTTCTCTGGCTACAGTGCCCTTCAGACCGGAGCACAGTGACATTTTTAAAATACTAACAGGTATGACGTTTTCTTTAAACAGGATAGTTAGGTACTTAAAGGTACGTAACTACAATATGTACATAAAAAATCAGAGTAGGTACCTAATATTTTGTATATTTGTTTTCTCTATAAAACTTTCTATACAAGATAATATAGTACCTAAAAGTATAACATTAAACTACTATCAAAAATATTATTATCAAGCTTATTTCCTCTTAACTACAGTTTTAAATCTGTATGCATTTCGTAGATAAACCGGTGTTTTTTTTAACCAATATATCTCGGATATAGCATATCAATGGACATATTTTAAATATGTATGATGTGTGGAATGTCTCGGTTGCGAGCGACGTCGCGGCGCAGACGTGTATAGTTGAATGTTGAAATCTTGTAATGCCTTGTAAATGCTATGAGATAGTAAATATGGTTACAATAGATTTAACTGAAATAATTATGATTATAAATGCTTACGGCCGTACTTGTACAGTGCTTACGTAATTAAAATGTTACTAACGGCTAAAGTGTAAGTGGTTAGTCACTTGTACTTGCGTTAATATGTTAGTAACGGCTCAATTGATATTAATAAATACGCAATGTACGTTTCATAAACGTAATTATTAAAATTAAGTTATGAAGATGGTTTACTAACAGCTAAAGTATAAATGGTTAGTCACTTACACTGAACGTGTTAGCTACAAACGACTTACGTGTAAATGTGTTAGTAAGGCCGATATTTTATAGCCCGAAGCTTGTGGGACAGTTTATTTTTAATACATAATATGGAATGAGTAGGATACATTGTCGGTTTTTGTTAATGGATGGATGTATTTATAACAGAATTCCAAATTATGTCCAATGTATGATGAATAAATATTTATAATGATTTTGTTGTATTATTTGCTAATATCCACTACAAAAATTTAATACCACTATCAAGACTTCAAATTACCTTAAAAATACTTAGTGAGTGTTCTAGGAACGGCGTCATTCATTCTATTTCTTATTCGAACTTCCAATAGACTTTGGCGACCCATTACTTAAACCATTGTTTGGTATATAGGTGCCCTCTATCTGGCAGAAACTTGGTACTCGGAAATCTATTTGGCATAACTCAAAAAATAAATATGTTTGTCACCTAAAACCACACTGATGCTTAACTTTGTATATGATTTTTGTTGACATATTTTTTTTTTCTCGCTATGAAGAACTTTTATTTAATGTCATTTCTACCTACATTTAATTTAAAAATTTTATGCATTGCTTAATTTTTTTTGATGCGCGAGGCCCCTTGTACCGCGATGCCCACGTCGCCCACGCCTTACGCCGCCACTGCCCCTAGAGTGTAATATAATTCCGCGTAGGCGCGGAGGAGCAGGGCTGCGCCAACCCTCGGTAGCGCCTGTGTGCAGATCCTATGAAGCGCCTCTTTTTTTAACGAATCTTCATAAAAACGCGAATTTCATTTTTTAACGAATATTATAAATATTGAGACTTGTTCAATAAGCTCCACTACAAAAAAAAAATTAGATAATAAAAATAATGCCGGTGGCAGTGGCGGCACGACGCCCCTATTGTCTTGGCGCCTGTGTACACCGCACACTTCGCACATAGGGACGGCGCGGCCTTGCGAAGGAGCGAGGCGGCCCGCGAGCTGAGGAGCAGGTGGTTTTAACGCGCGCCGCCCCGGCTGAGACTGCGGTGGTGAGCGTAAAACAATCTGCGACGATTAGCTCGCGAATAGAGGATACGATCCCGAGTCCCGACCCATTTTTCCAATTCAGGTATATCGGAATTTTTTACAGTGAATCTCGGGATTCCGGGATTATATTGGTATTAGAAATTTTCCACAAAAAGACAATAATAACAAAACCACTTTTTATCCAAAATATTTAGACCAAAAATTTATACGTTCTTTATTCTGATAAAACAAACAAATAAGGAACTCCTATAAATAATTAAAGAAATAGTTTTCTAAGATATACAAAAGAGCTTCTTGTTCTTCTTTTTTCTTTTATTTTACAATACACTAAAAAAATCAACTTTTTAAGACTTGCTTATATAAACTATAAAGATACCATATGCTAAGGAGTCAATGTTTATAGGAACGTAATCACGTTTTAAATGTAACAGATAATATTCCAGTCAAATTAGTCCCTAAAATAGAAGTGAGTTTACAATAATTCACTAATTGCTAAAAATTGGTATGAATGTTCAGAATACTATTATAAACAAATTGTGAAAAATCAATCCCCTTTGTGCAAAACCAACTCAGTGTTGTAGAGATCATAGGGATATGGGTTCATATGTTTACTCGTGTTAGTGTTTGTACCAGCCAATAGGTGGCGGCAGTAGTAGGCTATAGCCTACTCGCGCTATTAGTTTGTAATGCAACTCGATACAACTTTACATTAATTAGTTAGCACTTAGCAATATCAGTCCCGGGATCCTAAGTCCTAACAACTCGTAAAACGGTTTAAAAATATATATAAAAAAGTTCATTATTTTGCATATTACGAATGAAATATTTTTTCAATTCTTTCAACCGCTATATCGCGGTAATGGCAATACTTATGGAAAAAAGTGTAGGTACATTTTTGTAGAGAATCGGATAATCTACAATTTACGTGTGAACTATTTTTGCTGTAGAACTCACCGTTTACCTGGAAAACGCGAAAAAACCCTTTTTTGCAAACTTTCACTATCAATTATTGATTTGCACAAGAATGATTGATGGCGACTTTTCAGTTTTTGTTTATAATAGTATTCTGAACATTCATACCAATTTTTAGTTCTATGGGAATTATTATAACCTTAAGTCTTATTTGACTGGACTACAAGGACAAGGACTAAAAATTACATAGCTACGCGTTCAACGTCTCCTCCAAAAGCATCCTTCTTAGTTTGTTGTACAAATGGCTCGATGGAGGTTAGAAAAATCATCATTTAATTTTTATAAGTCTCGTTTCACGCACATTTATTTTCATTATTTTAAAAATAATTTATTTAATAACAGGTGTGGTTTTGATCCAATTGGTTGCTTATTAATCATAAAAAAATATATTTATCAGTCCCGAAAATCCCGGGATTTATAAAATTATATCCGGAAAATTTCGGACTAAAATATGTCTGGGATCCCGAATCCTCTACTCGCGAGGGATCGGAGCCGTGACAGAAAACGTGCCTGTTGCATGCTTGCTTAGTGAAATGCACGCTAAAATATGATTCTGGCTGTAAACATTATGCGATATGATGGTTCTACTTTTGCTTATTATGGAAATGAAATATAATATGCCAAAAAATTATTCTGATTTTGCATTTTCTGCAATATGATGATTCTTATGGGTATAAAATTTATGCCTTACAAAATTATGGATTATAGGGTATGCTAAGAGTGTATGCCAAAACATTTTCTACAATTAATTGTTATGAAAATAAAATTATGACAAAAAAATCTGCTATAATAGGTGAACCCTTGATGTATGTTTGCAATAAAGGTATAAATAAAACCAAAAGTGTTTATAATTAGTTTTTTATTAATTTCACAAAATTATTCATTAAAAGCCACAATTTTAAGGCTTTGGCTGTCAAAGCGATGACGGTTCAAATATAACTCCGATCGTTGAAACATTCGACACACGGTGAGCTAGAAAACTGCAGTTTAGAAGCTATCTATTAACTACGTTATAAACGATTACATTTTGTAGAAAATACCTCATATACCTCGTCAGATTAAAGGCAGTCAAAGCTTCGAACTATTGCTGAAGGCTCACGTCTCCACGAGTAACCACATTATAACATCTTGTAAAACTGACATCTTATATATAACATGTGAATAGAACTATTTTACGTATAATTAGAACAGCTCAGTGTTATATGACGTATTTATACGACAAGCAACATCCATCTCTAATATTTGAAGTATACTTTGAAGCTAATTTGTGATATCTAAGTGAACGCCTTAACCTATGAGGTGCGGACGGACCTTCCCCGGACAGTTCTCGCCGCCCCGCCCCCCGCGCGCTCTCCCGGGGACGATCCGCGGCATCCTCGCTAATACAATATACTATTTAGTGTTATAGACACAGAATCGAGATATACTCTTCAATTATAGATTTTACAATCAAATATTGGACTTATTTCATGTGGGTCCCGCTTCGCTCTATATGTATACAAAATAAATAGATTCTCATTTGAGAATTATAATAGCTATGCGTGGAGCTAATCCTGGTTTAGCTCCTTATTTATATGGGTCTCAATAAAGCTAACGTTGGGATACTTAAAGAAAATACTAATAGAAAAGCTATATCCGTCCTCGGCCGCGGTCGCGTGCGAGTTTACTATATTCGGGAATACTTCGATCTTACGATTAAATACATTGTACAGGTATCGCTATTGCAAGCTCAACGATTTCAAGACCCTTATAAGAGTGAGGTTAGCATTAAAAATATATTTTCGTTCAGCCAAAAATGGGCAAAAAATAACATTATTAAATATTGTACTCGTTTTGAAAAGCTAGTCCCAGTTAGCTACGCATCATAAATACATGCATATATCGACGAAATGCGACGATTTACAAAAAATATTTATTTATAGCAATCCAATATAATTACTTTATAATATACAAGCTTAAGCAAAAATAATTTCTTTATATTTATCTAGTATTATTTTACGACTAACATTATTCTAGACCAACAGACCGACACGTTACACCAAACTGATTTCAGATATCGAGACGACGTTGTCTACAAATTCAAAGATAATTCTTATTCTTATTAATGAGAATTGAATCGTTTCGTAGCAACATCGCCCGCTGAGTTATTTCTTCATACCGTGCTCACATCCCGACTCGATACAATCGATTGTATAAACGATTATTGCGACTTTGAATACTTTATTAAACTCAATTAGAACAAAACATCAATTAAAAAAGATAAATTATTTGAATCGAACATAAACAAGTCAGTAGGACCTACGTTTACATTTTGACATTTCATGCAATGTAAACAAATTTGACTAGAATTAAATCTTAATCAAACTATTAGTGAAAACCGAAATCGACATTAAAATATTTATTAATATTTACAAAATATCGTCACTATCACTATCAATTCCCAAATGTTGCCAGTAAGTTTGAAACGAACAAATAAATACTCGAAATCGCAATAACCATACATCTTAACATTCCATTCGTGTCCCAAAACCTAGACTACTAAATTAAATAACTATTTACAATCACCCCCATCCCCTTTTCTTAATACATCCGATAATACAAACTATCGATGAAATGACTTCAACTCGACATCGATAATCGAGCGTTCTATCGACTTTAATATCGACTTAACTATCTTATTTTTAAACGCATAAAATTTACAAAATACGACTATCGACTAGTAATTTATAGGTAACAATGATGACGAGAAATTATAAATAACCTTAACTAACAGCGATACATCGATTTATTTGTATGGTAACAGTAAGAGATCGTATATGTGTGTGACTTTATATATTTAACGGGGATATATTTGGTTATATGCGATGGTTATACGAATTATTGTTATATGAAGCTGTTTGAACCAAGTAAGGCGACAGCCATAAAGTGCGTAATAATCCTTTTATAATTTTTTAGTTCAAGGTATAGTTGATCACAATTGTGAAACCTCCTGACGTGACGTTTTCAATTTTTAAAATAAATTAGACAGCACGTTTAAAATTAGTTTTAATCGCCACTAAAATTATTCTTAATTCAATCAATTTAAAATCTGAATGAATAACGACCACTTGGTGCATTGGTAGCACAACTGTCTTCTGCGCGAAGGGTCGTGGGTTCGATTCCAACACCAGAAAAATATATTTGTAATTTACATTGTATTTTTCTGGTGTCTGGGTGCTCTATGAATGTATAAAAGAAAAGTATGTATGTATATGAAATGTATTCATTCTAGTTTCCATAACACAGGATTTGCTTAATTTGAGACTAGATGGCGCTCTGTTAAAATAAGTGTTGTATTATAAATATGTGTGTCACATTCTAGCATAAATCAAAAGTTCAAAAATTTATATTAATTAGAGGAATTGTCATTTATATTTGTTATTTTTAATACTGCAAAATTGGCATTTAACGCTTGTTTTTTTTACTTTAAAATGTGACGTCACAAACACCAGCCCCCTACTTTGCGTGAATAATAATAATAATAAATTTTATTCTTCACCACAAATTACATTAAGTAGTACGATTAGGTACACAGCATGATAAATAAATTGGAATCTATGGGTGATGGTGGCTAAACGAAGGCTAGGCCTGTATTTTAGCACTCCAAATGAGAATGTCCTCCAAGAATGTCACCTAAAGGGGGGTTTATCCCTCCCTTTCCCCACTATGACGCACTTTATGGATGGTTTACAAGAGTGAATCTATTGGTATAAGTTCGTGACAAAAACAGTTTGTGCAATATTTGTATGTGGCAGTTTTAGGCAAGTATTGCAACTTATAGATTAACCGACATTCAGACAACACAAGGTTCAACAAAGGTGGATGAGATTCAAACAATGGGACATTACTGCGAGCGACTTAAATAATAATTAATAAACCTTTTTTTTTGACGGGGGAATATGGCTCAAATAAGACTTTATTTAAAAGATCTGGGATCGACTTACATGAGTTCTCGATTAATAGGTCGTTTTAAAAAGGAATTAGGTTAACGCAGTGAAAACAGCACGGCAAAGGTAGTTTAATGTCAAAGACGTCGCTCGCAGAAACGTGTAAGTGATAATTAAGTGTTAGTGTAAAGTGTATAGTGTATAGTGCGTGGGAGTGGCAAGCGCTAGCGTTGCGTCAGCGGCTCTACGCTATTCTCCCTTCCTCTCCTATTCCTCCCTTCCTTCTGATATC
>DWAJ01005256.1:0-11739 GCA_018238005.1 Eurema mandarina | reverse complement strand
ATAATGGAATTAAATAAATCGAAGGTCTTGGCAGACTAAGAATATTTACTGCAACAGTGAACACTCCAGTCAAAACCCTGCTATAGTACGCGTCATTTATGTTTAGCGATTGACGAGAATAGCTGCGCATCGGTAAGACAACACGACTGGGACAACCAATCAACGCTCGCGCACCCGACGATCACGCGCCCCGCGCGCCGCACCGTCCCCTCGATACCTTATTTTTGACTTCTCCGCAGGTTTCGTTCAGCGCTGAAGATTCGTGACGCGTACTATAGACAGTTTAAAACTTGTAAGTTTTTGTAATACAAAAACTATCCCATAGTGCGGTGCCATGTTCGATAAGGATATGTATGAAACGGACTTTGACTCTATCATCATTAAATTTTAGTTTAAACAATTCTTTATCGACACGAAATGTTTTTAAAGGTGTGCGCCAAGCTCAAGGGGCGTATGATGCAAGCTGGTACTGTGATGGTGGCCTACCAGCCGGACGACAGGCGCCCCAACTTCTTCAGGAACATCATCTCTTCCGCCGCCGTCACCGAGAAAGATGTCGACTTCCTTCTCGCCGAAATGGACCGCCTGGGACACGACATTATCGTCGATTAAATTTACTTATTATCTATGGCATTCAAAATTATTATTAGTTTAATTAAAATAAAATAATTTAGCAATTAGTAAAAATGTATTTGAAATTGGAAATTTCGGTTCGAATGCGTGTGAAACTTTTATTCTTTTTGAACGCAAATTCTGTTGTATTTTGGCGGGCTGTCAAACTGACTGTCAAATGTAAATAAGTTGTTTTGGGTAAAAACAAAAATTCGCTTATCTTTAAGTATTATGAATCTGTGCCAATGATATTATAATGTAATGAATCTATGTGTAAATTAAAAAAATATATTTTAGATGTAGCTTTCCCAATGCAACGATCTGCTTTGAATTCTAATAATTATACCGTCTATTTAATGTTCTTGTTCGCGTTGTATTGACAATGAAAATATTTGTTTTACTTTTAAAAGTCTAAATATTAAAGTTTTTGAATGAATAATATTATTAGGTATTTAATGTTTATGTGTGTGTGCGTGCAAATGATACACGTTACTTTAAATAATATAATAACGGTTAAATAGTTAATTCATTCCATAGCGTATATATAAAATCTATTTTCTCCGTTAATGAAAGTTCAAAATTATTTTTAGCCGATGGCCACGATATTATATCTATCAAATGCATATTTCTATTATATATTATATTGTTATAAATATTTCCCGAATGATAAATATTTATTTATATCATTAGCTAAAAGCTGATCTGTTGCTGATTAGATTTAAAAAAAGAGAAATAAAAAATAAAAAAAATATTCTAGAACATTTGTTTTGCTAGACTTACTATTTACTTACTTCCTGTTGACTCTTTATAAAGTAAAACTGTATCGTATTGTAACTTCTTATATAGATAAACTAGTTCATAATATAATATAGATATATCTTTAACAGCTCTAACCAGATAATACCTATAAAAGAATTACAGTTCAAGAAACTATCGATATTGTCGTTTTTTTTAACAAAAACACGATTTTCAACTATCTTTTTTTCGATTCTGGCAAAAGTAAGTTTGACAATGTCAAGTTGACGGATTGAAAAGTTGCCGTACTACATTTAAATGATATTTTTCCCAACTCAATAACGCAGCATAGGATACATTAAGGAAATTATTATAAGAATAATTAGAATAAGATTTCAAGTTGTTTATTCAGATATATGAAACATATCTCCCGTTTTGCCAATTAAGT
Source organism: Eurema mandarina (assembly GCA_018238005.1). NCBI lineage: Eukaryota > Metazoa > Arthropoda > Insecta > Lepidoptera > Pieridae > Eurema > Eurema mandarina. The sequence goes on along the minus strand of DWAJ01005256.1, from coordinate 9,944 downwards.
GAAAATTAGGGTTATTTTGTATTACACTTTTATTATAGTTTAATAAAATTTAATACATATTTTTTCAGCAGTAGTTTGATATTTTGTTGCGGTGCAGATTTAAAAATAAGTAGGCTAATTAAGATGTAGTACGTAGGTAAACTCGAATGAGAAAACCATAATTTTTTTACGTTACATTCAATTAATTAATTATTTATTTTTGCTTAAAAGTAATATATATATATTGATTCCCTTGCCTTCCTTTAGGGTAGGTTTTTTTCGTTTATTCGAAAGTATTTTAGTTTTCAAATTAATAAAAGCCATGTTTGAGTGAAAAATAACTTTAATTTATATTTAAAAGAATTCTGATATTTTTCTCGGTATCATACAATCTCATCGAAAGTGGCTTAATATCTTATTTTGAATTTTTTATTGTTTTTTAATTATAAGATAATTTAAGATGTACATATAAAAAAAATGTGACGATGACAATAGAAAAAGTAGAATAATATTGGGGGCTTCCAGTATATGGTATATAAGCTTAATTTTTGCCTTTTGGGCTTATATTTTCTAATGATTCATTTTTGTGTATAATGAAAAATACGAAACTATGTGTCAAATTATAAAATTAAATGTAAATACGTAGAAATGATATTACACATCCATTAGGATCTTTAGAAGTTTATTGAATTTGTTGTTTTAATTAGAATTTTAATAGCAATAGTATCAGATGCAATTTGCAGATGTAGCCAATATGATTTTTATTGGATTTTACTTGAATTGTTGTGCATTTAATGCTTTGTCGTGATAAAAACGTGTTTAATGTAGAATGTGCGTGTCTATATTAAGAAATGTGTTAAGTATTTTCAATGTCAATGTAACGAAATGTCTTCCAATAATCTTGCTAGTCCAAAAAATAACTTGTAGGGCGTTACCATTTTTATAATACTTTATAAACCCAAATTTGGGTAAGCTTTTGACTGATGATAACATCTAACAAATGTCATTACATTTTAAAATTTAAAAATGGTGACGTGTTAGGAGTAGGTAATAATTTGAAAAAAAAAATATTTTGGGTGTTCGGAATTGACTATTAGTGTTATTTACTATATAGTAATTAAGTAGAAGCCATATTTATATCGATTTATCGTGGATTTTTGATTGTGTAACTTAAATTAGAAAAAAATATGATTGTTAATAAATGTAAACATGTATAACCAATAAAGGTGTTGTTGTTAGTTATTTTATTACTTTTTATTTAACACCTAACCAATGATATTATATAATAGATATGTTATATTTATACAAATCAACCGAAAAGTGTTCCGCACAGCAGCGGCAGCACACATACATACAAGTCAAAACGATAGAAGAGATAAATGATAAAACCAACAAGAAAAAAGAGATAGTTAGTTTTGCCAGTTGCACGTGAATGCACCGACAACCAATCAACTAAACTAAAGATAAGACGTCCTAATTAGAAATGTTTTTGCGTCTTTAAAATTTTGCGCTAATAACATATTTATTAAATATACTAGCTGTGCCCGCGACTTCGCCCGCGTAGAAAAGTGACTTTGGGCAGTATTTTTGAAAATGCCTAACCCGCCCCAACAAACGTTCAGCAAGATCAACGTGATTCTTTAAATTGCCATAACTTTTTTATTTATCAACCGATTGACATGAATTTAACACTAAATGTTAAGTGAAGCTTACCACAATATATCATTGAAAACCCCATCTAGATAGGATAAGCCGTTTCTGAGATTAGCGTGCACAAACAAACAGACAAACAGACAAAAATTCCAAAAAACATTGTTTTGGGTTCCATTGCGTTAATAAAGGTCTCCTATAATATTTTATCTCATATATCTTCCATGTACAGACAGCGACTCGTTACGTTTTTATTATATGTATAAATGGATAGATTATCATTGCTCATCTGCCCCTATAAAAATCTTTATAAATTATCGACTTTTTGCGAGCCAAGTCGTTGACCCGAAGTATTTTATTTAGACAGTTTTTACGTCTTAAGCCCTTCCTCGGTCTATGCAATCAAAAGTATGATCCTACTGCATTGACTAGGTCATCAAAGTAAGAACTTTAAATATACATTAATTGAGTAACTTAAAGTGGATTAGATTTTTTTACTTGCGTCTATCCCTTAACTAGATACCTATATCATTTAATTTATGACTTATCTTTATTTTATTATTTCCTCGTAATTTCTAACTTAGTACCTTCATCTCACGGATCTATCGCCCGGGTATACCACATTTTTTATTATTAGCCATCACAAACAAAAAAATTTTTAAAACCCAACCTGTAAAAATAATCCTGTTCTTTTTTAGTTCATCAATAAGCTATAAGGAAAAATAAAACACACTTTTAGCAAAATGAATGGCACATTTATATTTAATTATAATTATTCATTTTTATAATAAGAGCTTTCTCGTTATATTTATAGTATCCATTTGAACAGATTCCGACATTGTATAATACACGATGCACAATAAAGCCTCCTTACGACGCCGCCAGGACGCGCAACAGAACGGAACAGAAAACTCCAGTGCCGTCAATAAACCTGAGCATATTTTTCCAATAAATTACTGGTACATACTTTATTAATCAGACAACAAATTATAATTATAAAGAAAAAAAATTAAAATTAACGCTAAATGGAAGAAAGTCAACTAAACTAACAGCGGTTTAATTACGTCTTACACCTACGAAATACTAAAAAAATATTTTGAACTTTCCAATGACCGTCGCTCGAGCCGAGCCCGCGGCGCCGTCTCGCCCGGGCGCCAAACGTCAAACGTCAACGTCCAACGTCATACGTCAATGTCAGCGTCGCTGTCAGTGTCAATGTCAGTGTCGCGTAGGCGGGACGGCGGGCGGATACTTAACCGCTACAATATATTACAGGGCGCGAAACGGGACGACTGCCAATGTCATACCCAACGCGTAGAGACCACTGATGCGGTACGAATTGCAATCTCCCCGCGTCTGCGCTCATTAAATCGTCGGAATCAAACGTAAATTACATTAATTGTCATCGAGATTGCATCTAACATAACCGTTGACAATACATTGATTGAGCTTCGATTTTCAATTTTTTTTATATACAAGTGCTGCCAACTAATAAACCTTTAAATAGCCACGAACGCTAGCAACATAGAAAACAAAATTCATTCGTCGATCACTAATAATTCTAGTTAATCTGTGGTCGAGCTGCGTTCGTTAAAACCCTAATTAGAGTGCACTATAAAAAATACTTAATACTTGATTTTCATGCAAAATTACTTGTCATGCTTATTCATACTTGATTGTGAAAATCAGCTTAAATTTCAATTCGACAATAAAAAAATAATTTACAAAAAATCCGTATAGCGCACTAGATAAGTACTAACCAATCGAAAACTTAGCTACCGAACATAAATAATAATAAAAAAATATACGCAACGGCGTATTTTAATTGAACCTGTAAACGGGGTAAAAATCATAAAATTCACTGGAGTTTCAAAATAATAATAAAAAAAAATCCTTAAGTACGTCACTTAAGTTAGCAGCCAAACGAAGGTTGCGTGTATTTTTTCGTATTTTTCGTAAATTAATATTATGTAAGGCTATAACCCCCCTCTAGTACCCTTTTTGTGGGAAAAATACGAAAAAATACACTTCACAAGTGTCCCACACAGTTCAAAGGAACGATCTATTAAAAATAACTCCAAAGTCCATTTTCGTTTATTATTGTCAAGCTATAAAATTGTGGGCGGGAAAAAATTAAAATAAATATATATATGTTAGTTACATATATATGAAAAATATAAAAAAAAAAAAAATATCGAGGACGGCGGAGCGATGTTGCCAGCAAAAATGGACTCCGGACGTAAATCTACGCTTATGGCAGCGAAAAAAAAACTTTTTAAAATCGTAATTAAAATATCTTTTTTCTCTTACATCGATAATTATTCTACATACCGCTAGGCTATTTTACAATTTTTTCCCATACTGTCTTTGGGGGTTAAGTAAGACATACAAAAAAAATTTCGTCTTGATGTTTTCGTTTTTTTTATATATAAAACTATAGTAAATTTAGGTAATATACACACTTATGGCTATATACAGTTCTCGCACGAACACAGTACAGGTGAGTTGAGGCGACCCGGCCCGCTACAGACGCCGGGGAACGGCCTGGCACACGAACACTTACGAGTTACAGCTCTTTGTGTGGAATGTCTTTTTGGGTGAGTTCAACAATGTTAGAGAGAATAATAGACTTGAAGAATTAGGTAGAAATAAGAGTGAAGAAGAAAAATAGTATCTTTAAAACGACTCGAATCTATGAAAAGTAACAATGCAGTTAGCAGACTGTTAATATGAAATTTAAAATTAATTAATTTTAATAAGAACTTTTTTTCAAGTACTTATACAATTTACACTTTCTTATTGATATGAACAAAAAAATCACAGAGCTATAACTCAATTTACACTGAGTAACACTTTTTTACAGTATAATTACACTATACACGATAAAAATAGTGTAACGACACTGAAACACTATTATTACAGCGTAACCAGTGTCATGACACTTTATCGAAAGTGTCACGAGTGCAATTACACTGTATCTACTATATGTAGTATCATAACAGTGTCACGGCACTGTATGGCGAGCGTCACGAGCGCAATGGCACAGAGTGGCGAGTGTCAGGAGTGTCACGAGTGTCAGAGTGCAATGGCACTAGGTGTGCGCGTGCGAGTGTCGGGAGCCGCTTCGTTATTGCGGGCCGGCCGGCGGCTGCCCCGGCACTTGGTTCATACCCTGTTAAACATACATTTTATTATATTAAAATATTACCCTCAACCTTAAAAGATAGATTAAACTCATTATTAACATATACAGACATATATTTTAATAAAGTATGAATAAATAAATGTAATACATCAACCCTCACATTCGGATTTTTCATTTATTATCATCATTTATTATCTATTTTTCTAGTACCTCTCTCACACTGCCCCTTATACATACCCTATTATACTTCGATCATTAACCGATCATTAACCACCTTTTCTATTTATTACTCCCTCCTCCTCCTCCCTCCTCTGTCCAGCCCCTCTCCCCCTGCTCATCTCCCGTGTACACTCACCGGCATGTGCTGGTAGTGGTGCAGCGGCGCGGCGAGCAGCTTGGGCGCGTCCTCCGCCTTCTCCTCCTCGCGCCGCTTGAGGCACGCCGCCTTCGGGTTCAGGTTGCGCTCTGCGAATGACACATGTCAATGTCAACGTCAGTGTCAGTGTCAGCTTCTGCCTCGTATAATAGAGATTGTCCTAGCTTAAGAGGCAGAGCTTTTTTTAGTACTTTACAGGATATATTAATATTATTCTATTAAGCTGTAAGTTGTTTTCTACTCATGTAAGGTGTCTGTATTATTTTTTAAGACAAATAAAGATTTTTATTATTATTATAGTGTCAATAATAGCTTTCATTATTTCTAGTTGATGGAATAGCTTTATTCATGTAACCTTTATATTATAATGACATTTGATGTACAAATCGAGAGTTTTTATTTAAAAAAAATAAAAAAAAATTTATAGTGATGGAAATTGGATCTAAATGGCTCTGGAGTAAGTTGCTGGCCTTTTTAAAAGTCACACGCTCTCTTAAAGATCTTCTATAAAAGTAAAGATTTAATCTTTAATTTTGTCAACATTGTGAAGCTATGTCAACTAAATTAAACGCGAACAAAATAACAGTACTGAACTAGTATCTTAATAATTTAATTTAAAAAATCCCTTACATCAACACAATATTACTAGAGTATAGCATAACATCCCTTGCCCCCATCCCGAGGGAGGTGGAAGGGAAGTTAAGTTGTAAGTTACCTCTAACTTGCTGCTCCAGCGTCATGATGACCTCGACGGCCATGTTGAGTATACCGAGCTTGGTCTGCGGCTTGTCGCTCTTGAGGTGCGTCATGCACATCCTGCCCAACTCCTTCAGCGCTTCGTTTATATCCCTTATCCTTATCCTGCGGGAGGTAGAAGGGAATATATCTATCAAACTATCAGAGTCTCTTGCCGGTTCTTCTCTGAAGAAACTGTCTTCCGAACCGGCGGTAAATGTTTTTTGATACCATGACGATTCGAAAGTGTTACTATATTATGTAGCCTAGTTGAATAAAGATACTTTTGACTTGACGAATTTGTGAGTTATTAGTAGTGCTCTAATATCTCTATATTATACAATAGCTTAAACCAAGGTCTGATCCAGCTTTGGCGCTATGGGGAAGGGTCATAGTCGTGGTCAAGTCAATAGCTTATCATTTAATTTTATTAACAATAGATGCAAGTAAAAAGTATGTATTATATTTTATTAATGACAAAACATTTTTGAAATCAGTCATCAGTCATGTTTAATTAGATAGGAGGGAGGGGGGCTCAAAGTTTATATGAAAGTCCACGCGGACTGAGTCGCGGGCAACAGCTAGTATTTAATAAAGACTGAAAGTAACTTTCATTGAGGTGCACTTGAATTTGATCTGCATTTGAGTATTTGCACATTACATATTTAAATTACATACATAGTGGAAGCCAACCGAACTTATAACACACAGATATTACAACATAATTCCTTGACCTCACACAAACACTATACATTTGGATCACAGTATAAATTAACACAATATTTAATATGGATATGTGGTTATAAAACTTAGTAAAACCTTTGATATCTGTTGCTGCAACATACAACACGTGGGGCAACAAAAGAGGTTTTCAAGGTAGTAAATACATTAACATTACATATTATTATTAATAGCATTATTGGACTAACTATTTTTATTTACAACATAGGATCTACATATAACTCGTTATTATAATGTACCTCAACCAGTTTCCTACTTTTCTAACCATTTTCCACTTAACCCCCAATTTCTCGAGAACCCCACTTTCCCACTAACCCCACATTCCCGGCAACCTCACTCACCTCTCCCTGGCGTTATTGGCCTGCCTCCTCTCCTTCTCCCGCATGGCTTTCGCCCGAGGATCCAGTTCATCATCACCTTCATCCGCGGAGGAGCAACTAGCAAATATACATCGCTATGACAACGTATGCCTATTTTACTTAAGAATTTAAAATACTGCAGATTAAAATAGAATTATATTTATACCTTTATGTTTTACCATTTAATCTTTAAGAGTTTTTTTATATTAAATTCTCAATAAAGTTATTTTACTATGAATAATAATGTTAACAAAATTTTATATATCAATATATGTATATTATTTTTGATTGCAAAACAAATTACTATATTTGTCAAAAAAAACCTATAAACGTATAACCTACTTCTTATTTTGTAAAGACAAAAAATAGTGTAATTAATCAATGAATTAAATAAAAAAAAATAAAGTTTTTTTTATTATCTTAAAATTTTCTCTCAAATTACATATGTATTAACGTACATACATATCATTTCCAATAAATACCTTTTCTTCGAAGGCAGCGCGTGAGAGAGAACAGCCGACCATCTAAATGGTGAACAAAAATATATGACCTACTGCTTCACTAAAACACCAACCCGTTACGACAAGCACAGACATACAATTAGCGCGTGAAATGGTTGTTAGTAGCTGTTCGAATGATATGACTTTATTTTATCCTAATCTATTTTGATTATGCTATAAAAAATGTATGTTTTTTGCTTTAATCTTCTGGAGGAACGGGTCTGTAACCTTCCTCTGATCATAAGAAAGGATCCTCGACCAGTCTCCCACTGACTGGCCGTTAGCCCGCAATGGAAGATGTCAACAAGTTTCGAATAGATATCGTAAGCGCGATTCAGAAATCCGCGCACATTTAGTGGTTGCTACAAACTCAAACAAAATAGAGCCTATTTTCAGCAACATTATCCGAAAAAACACATAATAATACCATAAAACTAAAAATTTTGAAAATCACATCAACCCCCCTTTTATTCCACAAAGTCACACACGAAATTCAATAAAAAAAAATTACATAAGAATTTTACATAACCACATATCCGCTTTTGCTAAAACTTACCATTTATAACAACATATACTTACAATATTTACCATTATATTAATTTTATATACATATTAACAATATATTTAATATACTGTGACCCAAATGTTTATAGCAATGATGGTTAGCCTGAAACAATGTATGTTAGTCAAATGCTCTAAAACATTAAGCCAAGAACAGTTAGAATAATATTATTCTTAAAATATAAATAAAAAAATATGACACATATATTTATATAACTGTTCCAAGCTTCAGAGACATATAGTAAAGACAAAAATGTTGCTTTAAAATAATTATCTGACTAATATTTTAAATGCGAAAGTCTGTGAGGATATGTGAACGTTTGTCAGTCTTTCACACTAAAACCTCTGTATTGATTTGGCTGAAATTTAGCATGCAGGTAGCTTAGACTCTAGGTTAACAGATACAATACTCTTTATCCTGGTATTACCCCGGGAACGGAAATTACGCGGGTAAATCTGCGGGGTTTACACAAATAATTATGTTTACTTTAGATAATTATTTTATAGCAACTTTGAAGCATGACATATCAATAAGGGTTATGAATTTAGACGGTTTTTAACTTAAATTAATTCCATTATTATTTAATTTTTACAATTATATTTTTTTCATATATAAATATTATAAAAGTCGGGTTTTTGTTTATATTTACAATAATGCTATCTTCTTATTTTAAAAAGAGCAACTATCAGAGTCTCTTGCCGGTTCTTCTCTGTAGAAACTGCCTTCCGAATCGGTGGTAAATGTTTAGTAATACCATGACGATTCAAAAGTGTTACTATATGAAGCCTAATTAAATAAAGATACTTTTGACTTTGACTTTGACAATTATATATTTGTTTAATACTTATTGATATGTCACTGAACAACAACATGTGATGGAGTATGAAAAAACGAAATAATTTTGTATTTCAATGCTATTTCCTACAACTATGCTCACTTTAACTCTTGGCAATTGGCAAATATGTATTTGTTAACAACAGCTTTTTGTTAATATAAATGTTGTTTTCTATTACTTTAAATTTAATTTAATTCTGTTTCAATATAACTTCAAGATCCCCACATGATTCCCTAACCCCATAAAGTCTGCTACTTTATGGGGTTAGGGATATTATTTCTTTTTAAAAATTCCCTCTATGTACTTTCAACCTCAACACTACCCCAGTAAAATATACCTAGATTTCTCAGTAACCCCCCAATTTCTCATTTACCCCCAATTTCACATTAACCCCACCTCTCGCGCACGTTGTTGGCCTGGCGGCGCTCTCTCTCGCGCGCCGCCTTCGCGTCTGGGTCCAGCTCGTCCTCGTCGGCCGACGAGCAGCTGCCGGACAGACTGCTCATTAATTAACACTGCTCGATTACGAACACACACTTAAATTTTCAAATAATAAGAGAAATAATATACATATAATGATTCCATTACACTATTTTTTAAAAAGACGACCGCTAGGCGCATTGGTAGCACAACTGCTTTCTGCGCGAATGGTCGGGTTCGAACCCCACACCGGGAAAATATATTTGTAATTTACATTATGCGCTGTTTGTTTGAAAAAAAAGGGAATATTTAAAGGACATGGTGATTGCGTGTGTGTTCAATGACTAATTATTATATATTCATCTATAGTGGAGTAGAGTAGTGCTTTTTTGTCAAGTACCTGTTTAGCGATAGTAAAGTTAAATCAATATCGTTTAGGCGATATCAGGCTCATAGGGCATCTCACAGTGTAGTACAGAGTGGGTGTCTGGAGCATCTATGTGTGTAGCATGCAGTGTGGTGTGTGTTAGTGGAGCCTATAGAGTGTGTGTACAGCGCGAAGTGTGGTGGGTGGTCGTGTGCGTGTGAGTGGAGCCGGTAGCGGTATGAGTTTAGTATGGAGAGGGTGGGGGTGGGTGCGTG
>DWAJ01005255.1:0-11739 GCA_018238005.1 Eurema mandarina | reverse complement strand
CTTAATCTGACGCGCTCGAGAATGTCGGATGATCATTTTTTTTTTACTAATCTGATCCTGTATCCTACACGCGCGGCACTATATACGGGGCTCATATTTGGTGGAGGTACTTAAAAGGGTACAAGGAATCCCCCTGTATATTAATCTGACGCGCCTCTCAAAGTCCCGAAATCCCCTCTTGGGCTCCACTACCATAGGTATTAAAAGTTTATGCTGACAAATGACAATACAGATATACCTCCGCAAAATCGATGTAGATCTATTTATCTTATTTTGAAACACAGAAAATTACAAAACAATTATTTTATTCTTTTGCACCTAAGTAAAAAGAATTATGTAGGCCTATAAACTACATTTACTTACGGTGATGTATAACAAAATAATTTTGTTTGGTAAGTGGAAGCTCCCAAAACAGACTCCCTCAGTATAATATAGTGTAACATCTATGTCCAGTCCTCGTCTTTGTTCCGTCATGTGTTTTTTTGTTTATCTTTATTTCTTTCGTTCAGTTAATGATCAAATCGTCAAAATAATAAAAGAAAAAAAGCAATAACCGTCACCGAAATACAAACTACCTTATAACAATTGTAGTCTTGCTCTAGTAAATTTTGAGTTTCAGTTCTAAGTATGGGGAGCCCCCAATATTTTTTTATTATTGCATCAAAATCTTAATGCGGTTCACAGGATACAGCTAACTACTAAGTTTCAACAATATAGCTCTTATAGTTTCGGAAAAAATGGCAGTGACATACGGACGGACAGACAGACATGACGAATCTATAAGGGTTCCGTTATTTGCCATTTGGCTACGGAACCTTAAAAATGATGCATCAGAATTTACGTGAAGTTAAGTGATTATTTTGGGAACTTTAAAGCGTCTGCAAAGCAATACGGCCAACGGAAAGTGTCTGGGAGTATTGGCGACTTTTATTACTTATTTATGAGGGTATTTCCTAAAATATATGTAAAATCAGCCATTAGAATTTACGTGAGGTAGATAATGTTTTATGTACCTTGAGTACCTTATACCTAAGAATTGGCCGTCTGACCAAGCTAGCAGGTAGGCATACGTTCTCAGTACTTAATACATACTAAAACTACTAAATCGTCCACATTTCGTTCGTTAGAAAATACGTGACGTCTGGTGGCCTTGGGATTTCAGACCATTAGTTATTAATAACCTTATTTTTTAATTTTCATAATTTAAATTTAATAAGTTCTTTTTTTGCAAAATATGATCAAGTTCTTATTTTTATAATTTATTTCTTGACCATGGATACAAAGTCCTTCATTCGCAATCTTATAAGTTCTTTCTTTCCTTTCTTCCGTTTCCTTCTGTCTTTCGTAAAGTGATAGTGAACTTTACGAAAAACCTCGACGAATCTTGGAGCAATCGGAACGGCTCTAATATGCACTTTCGAATGAATTCTTTCCTGGACACTTATTAGCTAATTAACTGCATGATTTACTATCACAATCAAACATTAAATCACTTTATACACCAAAAAACAAATATTCAATCGAAATTACAAATAGACGCCACCAGATTCCCGCCAAAACTCCTATGATCAAGTTCTAATTTCTAAATTCTAATGTTGCCATAGTAGTTTTTAATAACGGTTTACCTTCATATTATTATAACATTTTTTATTAAATATTTAATATTATTTAAAAATGATTAATTAAAACTGATCAAAAACTAAAAATCTTAATCTGCATATTATTGTTATAAATCAGTTTAATATTAGGGTTTCTATTTAAATTTCTTCAACGTCCGGATATTTTAATCAAATCAAATTTTTATGTTGTTAACTAAACCAATGTAAATTCTTCAAATTTTTAAAAGATAGGAATATGAAATAAATATAATTTCTTATAATTTATAAATAACCAAAATGTTCTGTGGAGTCTAACCTTTACATTGTCATCCAATTTGTATTATCTTCATTAATAGACTACTCCAGTCACGGAAAATAATGTTTGTCTATGGTATTTCATAGTTAAAAAATTGAAGTGAGGTCTGAATATCGCTTTTGTAATCGCGTTTTCGGCAATATCATGGCTAAATTATTGCTCTAATGTGATTGCCTAGAATACGTGCCTCAGTGATCGTTATAATAAAAACACGGGCAGTGCAGAGACCTTTAAATACTTTTTAAAATTATATGATTACTTTGTTTCATTTGACAAATTGCGCTAGACCGCATATATAAAATGGCAGCCCTACCACGTAGAATAATCAAAGAGACACAGCGATTGATGCAAGAACCCGTACCAGGAATAAGCGCAGTGCCTAGCGAGACAAATGCACGTTACTTTCATGTAATTGTGACCGGCCCTGAAGACTCACCCTTTGAAGGAGGACTATTCAAATTAGAACTATTCCTGCCCGAAGACTATCCAATGTCAGCGCCTAAGGTTAGGTTTATAACTAAAATATATCATCCTAATATAGACCGACTCGGCCGCATATGCTTGGACATTTTGAAAGACAAGTGGAGCCCGGCGCTGCAAATCCGCACCGTGCTTCTTTCTATTCAAGCGTTACTATCGGCGCCTAACCCCGATGATCCGCTAGCAAACGACGTAGCTGAACTTTGGAAAGTAAACGAAAGCGAAGCAATCCGAAATGCCAAGGAGTGGACAAGGAGATATGCCATGGATAACTGAGCATACATTGTTTGCAACCAGTGCCTCCCCACATGCGAGAAAAATGGAAGAAACTAACATAATTATATTATTATCATGATTTAAGAGTGCAAGTTATGTTTACAACCTAGACCAGTAACTTGTGAAGAGACAATTGTGAAAATTTAAACGGCTGAGGTAACCCCCATGGTCGCCGTGGTGTGCTCAGGTTAACCTTTTGCATTTGAATGTAGTCCTCCTCAACTTGGCACGATTCGACAGTCCATTGTTTACCTTTCACTTGTAGCTTCATTATGATATTAGGTATGCATATTTTTTTACTGTAATAAAAATAGCAGTTTAATGAAAATCTGAAGAATTATTGTAATGTATATATTCATGGTTATGAAGTTTGGTTAATTTTATACAAAGGATAGTGTGTATTGTCACAAAGTTCATTGCCTTTGCCAGAATCTTATCAATATTAAGTGCTATATTAACGCAATATCAGTTCCCTGATCTCTAGTGATACTGAATAATTTAATCTTAGAAAGAGGAAGGACACTAAGTAATTTATTTCAGTGTTCAATAATAGTTCTTTTTTCTGTGAATCTTATGTGTACTATTTACTTGTATAAAAGTTATAATTGTATTTATGTAAATTTTATTTGGCTTTGTGAGCAACTTCAAAATACATAATATACAAATGCTAATCCCTATTTTATTTAAAATAATGTAGTAATTATATTCATAAGTGTTGAAACTTATTCCTTCTTTTTAAGACAGAATAGTAAAAAAAATGAACAATAAACTTTATCTCCATTTTCATATTAATTATTTAGGAATTGTGGGTTTTAAGATATCTTAATAATATATTAAGTTTTAACAAATATTAAATCAATAAGAAGTATTCATAGTTCCATGAGTAAAGTAGGCCTTATCTTTATAAGAACTATATAAATTGGGGAAAAAACATTAAAATAATATATTTTCTGATATCAAGGTTGATATAAACTTACATTTCTGAACGTAAACATGCCTGTCATGGCAGAACTTTTTAAAATAAGACTGATTTAGTGGTCTTGAAATACATATTTTTAATCAATCACATATCTAAAGGATATAAGATATATATGTATTATATTCTTCCATAATCATGAAATTTATATATAATAATATGCTTTAGACAAAAAGATCATAGCAACCGATAGGTAAATTTGTTGAAATGATTTTATATTATGTTATGTGCTGTCTGATAAAAACTTAATAAAAAATATTATAGACAAAACAATCTTTATTCACAATAGGTAAGTTCAAATAAAAAAGTATAACTCTTCGTCCTCAGTTGGTCTTCAGTGGTTGGAGATTGTGACTTCTCATTATGGTTTTGACGCTTTTGCTTAATGGAGAATGACATTTATTGCTATTTTCAAATATTGTAGCTGTATTTCAAATGTTTCATCGCCCATCTTTTTGGGCTATCATTTAATATATCACTTGTTATTAACTTAACATATTAAATTAATCAACCCATATATATGACAAGTTAAAAATAGAGATTAATAAATTCATTCTGTACTTAAACATAATATAAGTATGTTGACATATTGTAAATTGGTTCTAGATAATCCATACTTATATTATAAATGCGAAAGTAACTGTCTGTCTGTCTTTCCATCACGCTAAAACTACTGAAACAATTGGAATGAAATTTGGTACAAAGATAGTCTAAAGCCTGGGGAAGGACATAGGCTTCCTTATTTTTTAAATCAACCCCCAAAAGGTTGCGCGAGGGTTCGATTATAATTTTACACTTTCACGGCTAAACCCCTGAACCAATTGTAATGAAATTTGGTACACGGATAGTCTAGAGCCTGAGATAAAACATAGCCTACTTTTTAACTGGAAAAAAGGGTTATTAAAGGGGAAGGGTGGTCAACGTTTATATGAAAGTCCACACGGGCAACAGCTAGTTTCTATATAAATTTAACTAACCATTCTTATTTATATTGTAGAGTAAAAATATTTTGTCTAATATTGCAAATAATAACATGCCATATACAATGACAGGTTTATGTTTGACTTAAAGAAATCAAGTTAGGTTTATCCAATTTTATCATTTGAAAGGCTTCTTTATTACAACATTTTTGCGTTATTAAAAAAACCCAACAAGTGCAAGTTAGACCCTCAAGCGATAGAAATATATTTATTGGTCTGACATAAGCTAAAAGTGAAAAAAAATACTACTAAGTATGTTGTAAGGTCAAAAGTCAGTTGTCCTGTGTCCAAAACACTAGCAATGTTGCCATACGTACGAAATATGTGCAATTTATTCATAACAAGGATCAAAATCAAGGAAGTGAAACATATACATAGAACAGAATCTACAATAAAAAAGATCTTTAAATGATGGTTACTTCTTCCCTTCTAAAGGTACAGAGCTAGCTAGAAAAAGATTGAAAAAAGTCATAATGGTAATCTATTTAACGAACTTTGAACGTTTTGTTTATTTAAATATTTTATTTTTGCTGGTTTCGGAACTTTATTCACTGCGTATACGTATACGTACCTCACTAACTTTTATTTTAATTATATTTACTTTTAATTTTTCCCAACATATCTAATAAGTTTTGCACGCTTACACGATTATAACGTCTCAGACAATGATATTATATTTAATAGATATGTTATACACATACAAAATAACCGAAAGTATTCCGCACAGCAGCGACAGCACACATACATAGTTTTCTTTCATTGTACACTACAAGTCAAAACGATAGAAAAGAGATAAATGATAAAACCAACAAGAAAAAAAGAGATAGTTAGTTTGTCCAATCACCACTCACCAACCATCTAAAGATAAGACGTCCTATTTAGGATGTTTTTACGTCTTCAAAATTTTGCGCTTAAACATATGTATTTAATATAATATCATTGAAAACGTATCATTTGTGCATTGGTACCTGAATATTATTGAGTAACTGAAACCAGTTTGTTGCAACTTGTGTGTTTTAATCTGCATATAAGAGTAATAAGGGAAACACAACATTGATGATACAATATTTTTTGACTTTTTACTTTTATGGAAAAATTCTCAACTAATTTATTTGTAACAGGCACTTGTAGATTTGCAGTGTGCATAATTCAAGATTGACAATAACATCTTTTTGCTTTAATCATCCATTCCTATTCTTATTCATATAAAAACATATATTCAATATAATAGACAAGGCCAAAAACATTTTAAGACAAATATGTTGCTTAAATTCTGTTTTAAAACAATATAAGGCACACAAATAAAATACAATACCAGTTTGTTCAATTTATTCTTAACTTTAATGCAGACTAGAATAATACTCTTAGAAATGAGAACAACAATAGTTTTCACATGTTACAGTGTACCTACAATATACCAGCTTTAATAATAAAATGCTATTTATTATCTGTTTGTTTTCATGTAAATAAATCTTATTCACAACAGCTAGCAATACAAAATTACATATCAGACTGTATTGTCTATGAATATAATGAACAGTTGAGAAAATCGAAGGAATTTTGAAATTTGACAACTATTTTTTTTTAGTTACACAAACGGAAAACTATAATATATACCTATTAAAATGTGAAATAATTACGGTTGGTCTTTAAGGAGATATTGTATTCAATAACGAAAAATTACAACAAAGGCTTCAGAATATTCAAGTGTAAAGCAGGTTTTTTGATATATATGGTTACTTCACAAATTACATCATACATTTTTTAAAATATGATTTCAGTAATCATTTTATACATAAATAAACCTCATCAGCGCACTAAGCTTAGCTATTAAACACATAGATTATATAGTAATGCTATAGCCACACTATAAAATTTACAAAATATGACATATCTTTTGAAACGCTACATGAAATAATGTATTATTAATACTATCCGCTAGTCAATTCTTTATTTATCAGTGATCACTTGAGATTCCTGGTCTCGATATAAACGCGCATACTTTAATACTATATTCCTCCCTCTAAAAGTATGAAGATACATCCTTTTATACTACATCAGCTATACATTTAAAAATCTGAACTTATTTGAACTATGGTGCATGTAAGGATTCATTAGGAGAAACAGATGTGGAACTTTATAAATGTTCAAAATTAAAACTTATATTTATATGGCAATAATTTACTCACAACTCAAGAATATAAACAATAGAAAATCTTTAGAACACAACTAATAAATAATTATTTAAAATATAACTAAAATGATTAGGTAAATATGGCATTCAAAACACTAAATCAGAAAATATAAAAACAAACGTAAGTTTAGCAGAGCTACGACACTTATACGTAATATTAATAATATCTAAGCAGATATGAGTTTTTCACAATTTATACGTATAATAAATTAGTAAATGGAATTATTATATTATGTATGTATACATTTGTTATGATAATTTTAGCCGTTATATTTGCTATCATTATATATTAAAGTACAGATAAATTACTACATATCTAATAAATTAATTTTTCGAAAAACTATTATATTAAACTGATGTTCATATTTGCTATAAAATAACATACAATAATAACATAAGATGGCAAGTTTAGTACTAATTGATTTAAAATAAAAGTATAACTATTATAGGCAATATTGATAGCAAATAGTAACCTTCTTTAAATATACATCTTAAATCTATGTATCTTTACCTCTTAAGCATAAGCGATACGAAATTTTAGACATCACATTGTATAGCCTTTCTTTTGAGTATTATTATAGCAAAGCCAGGAGTTTGATATTGTTTGTCTGAAATTGAATAAAAATCATTTATTGAAATACATTTTGTATTCAAACCTGATTAAAAAATTATATGATGTATCCTTATTGTTATTATAGATACATCTTTCAATATTTAGATACTTCTTGTACATGCACAAGAAACAAACTATAGCATTTGTTTTCACATGTTTATGAAGTTCATTTGCTTTTATTGATTTTTATGTTAAATTTATATTGTATCTGCAGGTCTGCCGATTGAATAATTAACTATATAACATAAAATTAATCTCCTCATTGCAATTAGTTTGGAAGTGAAAAACTTAAATAATGGAAAATAAGATTTTAGACATTAGCAGTCTGTTATATGATTGAATTAAGTTTTTTAATATTTTTAAATATTAATATTGTTTTAAAAACTAAAATTCAGATTACAATATGGTTTACTTATGAGAACCCATGTGGTGATTCATGTTTCAATCCACCAAGCGTCTGAGCAATGCTTTAGATCATGTTAATTCAATATGCCATTTGAGTGATAAATTTTTATAAGTTATACCTTATATGTGGTAAAATTTTCGCGGTCTAGAAGCATAGTGCAACATAGTGCGATACTATAGTTATATACCTACGAATATCGACCAGGCCGTACTTTTAATCAGTAAAAAAACCTATTCTAGCTCTTTATGGATTTAATAAAAATTATACTCATTAAAAGTAGTTGTAATTTTGGTGAGCTTGTTTTTTATAGATTCTGGATTTTTTATAAGTTGTGATATTTTTATGCTTACATATATAGACAAAAGGTTTTAATAAAGTATTAAATTAGCCTAGTCGATAGAGGTTCGTGTGAGGTGTATGTGGCAGGCACTTCGCAGTTAGATGAATACGGGGTTCTCTTGACCGGTGAGCAACCGGAACATGGAAGTGGGCATAGTCTTCATTAGTATCTGAAAATGTTAGAAGATAGATGAATAAAAGTGAGATTACATTGATATATTTAGTTCATATAAACACAGTACTGAAGTAATGTAAGGTATGCAACCAAGGTTTCCATTATAATACATATGTACCGTAGCATGTGAATAGAACAACGATTGTAATTATAAGAATGATTGTGGAATTCATGAGTTGATAGATTTGTACGTATGTGTGCGTGAAAGCGCGTGCGTTTATGTGTGCGTGAGTATGTATATATGCGTGTGTGTGTTTGTGTGGGCATGCGAGCGCGTGCGTCTGTGAACTTTTAAGCACGAGGGTAGTGTGTGTGTGTGTATGTAAGTGTAAGCACGTGCATATGTGTACGTGAAAGCGCCTGCATATAAGTGTGTGTGCGTGAGTATGTGTAAGCACGTGTTTATGTGTGTGCGTGTGTGCGTGTCACCTCTCCGACGGAGGTGGCGAGCAGGTTGACGATGCGCTCGTGCGGCACGGCCACGACGCTCTGCGCGTTGATCTCGATGATGCGGTGCCCCACGCGCACGCCGCCGCGCTCCGCGATGCCGCCGCGTAGCAGGCTGCAGATCTGGTTATAGAATAAATACCCCTTTTAAATCTAAGTAGCCAAACATAAGTTAGTATAGAGTCGTTTTAAGCCTACATTAAATAACTTATTTTCAAATAAAAAATCAGATACTCATTTATTTTAGTATACCATAATTCGTAGCATATTTATAGGATATTCAAATCAAAGGATATGTGCCTTACGCACATGAAACAATATTAAGGACAATACGAAAATCTATAAAACAAAATGTAGATTCATGATATACGAGTACATAGTAATAAGGACAAGTGACTCACAACGCCATTCTGCACACTGAAGCCCAGCTGGTACTTGGTATCGGGCCGCTTGATCTTGACCTCGACGACGGGCGCGCACGGCACCACCGTCAGCTTCACCACGGTCTGGCCCTTCGAGTTCTTGATGTACGTCTGGCACGTCGACAGCGGCAGCCCCACGAGACTCACGCCGTTGATCGCTATTATTTGATCCCCTGGTAGAGGAATATGTGACTTACTTGAGGACTACTCAATGACCGTGACGAAACTAACCATGCGTAAAATTAAATATTAAAAACTGTATTATCTTTTCAGTTGTGTTCTTCAATTTATTCTCTTGTGTTGGATATGAAACTATAATGAAAAATTATAAGATAACATTGGCTGTACATTTGACGTCTTTTTTAAGCCCAGAAGCCCTACTCCCAACACAATCGTTGTCGATATAGAAAACTTTTGATACAGCTTATCGAGTTATAGAGCTAAAGTTACTTTAACAAAAAACCAATTCAAACATCATTTTCGTCAGTTCAGTTCATCAGTTTCAGTCATCGTATTGTTGTCGGTACATACACAAAACAAATTCTATCTTTTTCGATGTCTCTCAAAAACTGTTTCGAAACAAGTCGAAATCGACGTCTATCTTGTTCGGAGTAGACCTACTAGTAGAGATCATGATCCCATATCCTATGCATATCTTTGTATATCCTATGTCTCAAACGCTTACCAATATTGAGTTGTCCGCATCGGGCGGCGGCGCCGGCGGGCGCCAGGTTGGCGATGACCACGGTGGGCAGCATGGAGCCCCAGCCCGACTCCACCACCACCACGCCGAGGATCTCGCCCTTCGTCTTCGGCACCACCACCTCTTTCTGTAACTCCTGATCATAAACATTCACGTTTGAGGTACTATTTGAATGGTACAGCTTTGATATGACTCGCGACTGCGACGTGACCGTGCTTTGATCTGTCATTGGGTGATTGGGTGTGGCTTGTGAGCGAATATTGACGTGATATATTTAATGACATTTTATAATGTTAGTAAAAGTTGTGATAGGATTGGATGATTTGGGGAGCGGACTATAGTCTTATTCCGAATATAGGAATTCCGAAAAGTGTAACTACATGAATTGCTACGTAAAAACGTTGTAAAAGCCCTTTTGAAGTTTACAAAACTTTCTACGAAATGCGAAGCCTACCTTCTTAGCGAACATTTGCAACTCATCTCCAAATATCTCCTGGCTATTCAGGACTTCCTGGTAATCCATTTCCTTGACGAAACTGTGGTCTTCGATGCCATTGGCTTTAAGGAACTCCATATAAGCCACTTGGAAAGCTTGTCCAATCGATTGCGCGATAAATTGGGCCTGAAAAGCACATATACCCATTTTAACTTATAAATATAATATGAATACTGTATTAATTATTGTAAAAACATCGAGATGTAAGTGATAAGACATTTTAGGCAATTGAGGCAATGATAATGACTTGTCAATAATGACCATAATTACAAGGTAATTATGTTTGGGACTTGCCACGATTCTGATATTAATGCTGAACAATTGCAACTCACCTCTTCACTTTCGAACACGTGACATATCATTTTAGGCGTACGGTTCAATTTGGGTTGATCGGAGTCGTTCTCATGCGGGACGAAGCGTCTTCGAGCCATAAGTACCACTAAATCTCCAATATCTGCGATATACGATATGGTCCGAAGAGCGTGATCCATCATTATCTCTTTGAGTTCCGTATTTAGAACCATTATTTTTTCCGTCGATATAAAAAGGTCAACTTCGGTGCTTGGCTGGTTTTCACCGTCTGGGGCCTGTAGTATATTTTTAGGATTGAGCACATGGTGAAAATTATCAGGTCATTAACAACATCGGTCATTTTATCAGAAGCGTATACATATTAAAAGTAATTACAAAAATAACTTACCAGAGCCTATTTGAGATCCAAGCAAGCAAGTGTAAGAAAAAATGAATGTTACTACAAATTTTAATTAATAGAATATAAGAAGTAGTTAAGGTTATCATTGATCGAGACCCTAATAAACGAAGAACTAATTAGATAATAATTATGTTATGAAAAACGTACATGATTTCGTCATGACGATACAGCTGCTATATTCTATTTTTTTTTACATGATATATGACTAAGAAAAGTAGGAGAAAACTTTCTAGAGCAGTCGTCTATAGGGAAATATTTGTAAAATATGTATAAGAAAATTGAAAAATCTAGTATTTAAACGCATTCGTATATCATGGCACATGCTTAATGAATCCGAACGTTTTGCCAGAGTATTAAACTGGTGGTTAAAAGGCTTACAATTTTCTACCACATTTTCATAGTCGATGTAAAGCCCCGAAAACGCAAACCTTTATGATCGCCTCTTTCACTATATACACGGTGTAGGCACGACAGCTATTGTAATTTTAGACCTATATAATATTATCTTATACCTAACCAAATTATTTTTTATATTTGAACTGGAACGACATAAAAATGACAGACAAGTCCCGTCGCAGCACCTTGATCTTAGTGACGGCCTCCTCG
>DWAJ01005254.1:0-11740 GCA_018238005.1 Eurema mandarina | reverse complement strand
ACCAATACGTCAATTACGAGCGCGATTCTACCAATGCGCAGCTTTTCTCGTCCAGCGCTAAACATAAATGACGCGTACTATACAGAAAGTTCCAGAGCGACTGACCCACTGTAAAAGCTCGAAACAAATAATTACAGTTGACTCGCTCCACTGCAGTGCTATTTTAATTTTAAAACTTGGAAACTTCCCTAAGAAATCTTAAATATTTCCCGCGGAGACGTTTCGCTTTATATTTAATGAGACTCTTTTAATTAGTAATTTGCCTTTTTGGCGACTGACTCTTTTACGTCTAGTCCTATGAAATGTTCCGTTAAATGTCCGCATTTTAATTTTATTACCCAATTTTATTTAATACTATGAATAATAATAAGACGTTCTTATGCTCAATTTATATCATAGTAGCTGTTGCCCGCGACTCCGTCCGCGTGGACTTTCATATAAACTTTGACCCTCCCCCCTTATAAACCTCTTTTCCAGTTAAAAAGTGGCTTATGTCCTTCCCCAGGCTTTAGACTATCTTTGAACCAAATTTCGTTCTAATCGGTTCGGTAGTTTTAGCGTGATGGAAAGACAGACAGACAGAGTTACTTTCGCATTTATAATATTAGTATGGGTTTTATGTAATTAGTATTCTATAACAATAAAGAAAAATCTGCCTTTTTTATTTATTTGCCGTTTAGATCGTCATTAAAGTTTGCTATTTATTAATTCATTCAAGATTAATGTAATTTATGTATGTATTGTCTATCCATGCGAAGCCGGGCCGGTTCCCTAGTGCAATGTATAAGCTTAGCTTAGCGTATAGTCAAAAGAACTTCTAAGTCGTAGCATATTAATATTTCATTACGCAACAAACTTTTCGCAGTAACTGTTACAATCTGATAATTCAATAAAACCGATTCAACTCCGAATCGAGAACAAACTTCATAATGGAATTAGTTCAACCTTTAAATATGATACTTTTTATTTGTGTACAGCTGGAAAGTAAATAGATACTGTTAGTTCTTAGATCAGTTAGAAATCTATCTATACATATAATAAAAACGTAACGAGTCGCTGTCTGTACATGGAAGATATATGAGAAAAAATATTATAGGAGACCTTTATTAACTTTATTTTAATTTGTTTATTGTGGTAAGTTTCCCTTAACATTTAGTGTTTAATTCATCTCAATCGGTTGATAAATAAAAAAGTTATGGCAATTTAAGGAATCACGTTGAACTTGCTGAACGTTTGTTTATATGAAAGTCCACGCGGACGGAGTCGCGGGCAACAACTAGTATAGCAATAAATGTATCTAATATGATGAATAAAATAAAGTTTTTAAAAGAGAAGATTTTTAGTTGATTAATATTTGAATTAAGTGTGGAATTTACTAGCTTCAGTGTCCCGGGATGTTACCCATTACACATCGATTGACATTCCATTGATAAAAATCAGTTGTGTAGTTCAGACGTTTGGCTAGGACATACATACATTTTGATTATCAAATTACAAAATCATTTCAACAATATAATATTCTATATATAAATGTCGTGAGATCAAAATAGTCATACAATTTGTTATTTTCGAAATATGTGTAGGAGGTACCTTGTAAAGCTGTATGTTTCTTTATATTCTATTTGACTGTACACGTCGTTTTTCTTAAGATACTAACTCGATTGGTGTTCGGATAGCGAGCGGGTAATTTGATACTGTTCGTTAGCCACCGACCGACTTTGGCTATTAAGTTGTTTTAAAGTTTTTAAAGTCGCTAACTGTGTTTGCAATCGGATGAACGGCCGCTAGAAACTCGTAAAGCGGTTAAATGAGACCGGCTAATTAAGTCACTTTAGTTATTTATGTATTTTACTTAATAAATGTTCTAACTAACTTCTACAATATTTTCGAACAAAAATTGGTCTAAAGCAATATTTTGTTTGCAATATGGGGATTTTAGCAGAAAGTCCACCCGATGGTTTAATATTGGTAATCATTTAGTTAGTAAACATTCTGGCGAGTACTATTCTGGTATTTAGGAATGGTTTAAGGAAGATGCCACTCACCTCAAGACATCGCAATGACTTTTAGATCATATATATTTACGAGTATGTAGTTACACTAGATGTCTGTATTGGGGTAAGAGAGAAAGACTCATTTATTGCAGAGCAAAGTAAAACAAAAGATAATTCAATCTAATTCAACAAAACATTAAAAAGAAAGAAATAGAAGAGCCGACAAATTTATAATGGTAAGCACCACTACAATGCAATCTACGATAGGCTACATTGAACAATTTTAATTTCAGCCTAAAAGCATAAGAACTAAACTAACCTCAAATTCTCTAAGTAAAATCTTCCACTAAGTTTTCAAATAAACATTAGCGAACGTACTCGTATTTATAAGTCACACCGTCACAGACTCACGTTACCTGAAAAATCTTTTATTCCCGATAAAAGTGAAGCTAAAAGCGCCAGTAGAACGGTGCATAATTACGGCAACACTAATTAAACACTTTCAGACTCGAAGTTGAGTTGCAACTTGCAACACTGCCTTGACCTGAATCGAGACAATATTTCACTATGGAATTTGCCTTCGCCTTTCGACGATAAAGGTAAAAATGCTAACGATTAAAAGCTTCTGAACGTTTGGAGACAAAAGGATTAGAAAGCTGAAGGCTTAGTGCCTGCAGCCAAAATTTAAAGAACTAACTGTTCTAAAATTGAAAAACTTAATTTTATTAAAACAGAAAGTAAACCAATGTAGTCGATTGTCAAGTGTCCAGCGCCAAAGATTGTTGTATTAGGTTAGGTTAATAAATTTGATTTGAATTTAAATACGCACGTAGACAAGAATATGATTTTACTAAGAAAAATATCTGTTTTTTTATGTAATTAATTTTGTGGAATACATTAGGAAGCATCGTAAAAAATGATGTTTAAAACAATATGTTTTAAAAGCATTATATTATTTTTAACTGAAAGAAATGAGGAAAACCTATAAAAATGGCAAAATTATTAAATAAAATGAAATCTTTATTACCTAATGTTAATTAATACGGTCTATATATAGGTACCTACCTATTTCTTTCGTTAAATTACACAGAGGATGGTAAAACATTCTCATATTATCTTCTGTTATGTCATATTAACATCAACATACAAAATGAGCATCGTCAAGGGATTTATGTACCTATGCAATAAGCAAGAGAAAACATCAGAGAGACCTTCTTGTCTCTCATTACAATTTACAATATAACCCTTTCGTGACGTAATAAGGCTTTGCGTGTTCAATGAAAAATCATAATTTGCGTTCGTGAAATGAGTGAAGCGAAAAATTGACGTGACGCTGCTCGTAGTAAGGTTATTTGGTTTAAAATTTCTATTAAAAATTTAACGATCGCTTAGAATTTACCTTTCTTAGAATTTAGTTTCATCGCTTTTCAGTAAATCATTACTGTACGCTAGTTATGTACCGCGCTTTTGCTTACGATTTTTAGCGTATTCTGCTACACAATAAAATAAATTTCCATCATACTATGACACATTTTTGGACTTGCTTACTATGAATCCTAAATATAAATATAATTCACTGAACTTTGTTTGTATATATGGATTCTTCCTAATTTCTTCAACGAATTACTGTATGATAGGTATTCCAATACAAATTTAAATACGAGGTCAAAAAATTAAACGCCTACCACTAAACGTAAAGCAACATGCTAAAGCGCGGCTGCGAAATAGTTTTATAAAAATCAACGGTTTAAAACGTTGAATGGGCACGCGAGCGTGTCGCCGTGATGTTGCCATGTTTGGCAACGCCACGCCACACCACTCAGGCTTGGCACGTTGCTACCATTATCTGTTGAATTCTTTTAAATGCATTCAAAGCACGGAACTACTGCGTTCTTTTTCAGTGATAAACAACGTCTTAATTGTTTGCAAGCCTGTGCCAAATTGTGAAGAGTTTCCTTAAGTAGGTTAGATGAGATGGTTTGCTTAACTATTAGCTGTTTTGAACTAAGTTTACTGAAATGCGTGGATACGTATTGCCTTTAGCTGCGAGCAGGCGCCTAATGTGTCATACTATCGCGTTACAGTGTATGAATTAACCTTTTTAAACTAACATCACAGATACAAATAACAATAAAACAGACCGCATGCCGGTAAAAATATCGCAACAGCCCCATAAATTTGGCAGATAACTGATCGGATGTGCAGTTGGACCGCATGTACGCGAGTGTATTGAGTGTCGTACATAGTGTAAAATGTCCGTCCGGACAGGACAGTGACCCGGTGCTGTGAGTGGCAAGTGTCAGGTGGCAATGTCGGGGGGGAGCGGCGTGCGCGCGCGCTTATCGGCTGATAAGGCGGCTGATAGCCGCGTCGGGCCAAACGTGGGCGAGTCTTCACCGTGACCAGGCCGCTAGGTAACCAGCGGCCGCCGCCCGCAATGCTGCATTCCCTGAACGCACTCGCCGGCAAGATCTCGCCGGGCGGCGGCCACGACAACAACGCGAACAAACACACGCACCCGAATCGGAACCACAAGGCGACGTCGCCCGCCTCGCCCTACTCCAAAACTAAGTAAGTGACAACCCTAAGCCTAACAGCACATTTGTTTTTTTTATTCTCTGTGTTTAATATAAACGGCCAGTGTCAAATAAGTGTAAGTAAAAAAAGATCCAAGTGCAATAACGCAATGCGTAAATAGTACTAAATTAGAATATAATATGATAATTAATTATAATTCAATTTAAAGTACAGAAGTGGCAACCCTAATTTATTGTTTAATATTACGTGTGGAATATTATACGGCTTACCTTTATAAAGGAAATCCTTTCCATTTCAAGATATTATATTATTGACTCTTACAATGGTTTATTTAATTTTAATAAATAGTTGTAATAAGAAAAAGTAGTTTACAAAAACGTTAGTTAAAATGTAATAAACATATGATTACTTTCGTCACATACGGCAGGTTTATTCAAGTACGGTTGGGTTTTAATCTCTCCTTATCTTATCATTGGATCTCGTATCAGGAGTGTACACGTTTAGTACTTACTATACTTGAGGCACCAAAACATTTTCCTACCTGTATAGATTGGTAAAGAATTCAATTGATTCACAATTAACTAGCTACGCCACTCGGAGTACCTCTTACCTGGGTAAATTTTGTAGTCGTGGCGATATCAGAGATAAAAGTATCTGAATGTTTAATTTTCCATAATTTTTTGGGTGATTAAGTAAGAACCTATATCCGTATATTGTCCAGAAATGCTACCTAAATGACGTGTTTATGGTATAATAGTAAAGATATTTTTTGGTTGAACTAATTTCCACCCTTACCCTTTGATTGATAGCAATGTTTGCGCAGGCGCATATGTTTTAAAGAGGGTTAATGTAAGATAATATATTGATCGATAGAGTTTGTTTGTTTTGACACGATTATCTATGGAAGTACCAGTTCGATTTCATTATATTCGTGCTTTGAACACAAAATAAAGCAAACATTACTTGATTCTAACTGCTTTTCTTAAATTGGTGATTCACATTTATAATATAATTCATTCAAAAATATTACTAATAGTATCAAAAGTCTGTAATGAAGCTAGGACCATAGATATATTATAATGATGAAAATATAAAAGGAGTCAATTCGAAGTAACACAGATGACACAATTACAAGCATAGCCGAGTTGCATCACTAAACAAATATTGGTGAACGATAAGGAATTTAGCTCGTAGGATATGATGTGATGTTTCAACTTTTGCCTAGATTTTTCTTTTAGATTACTTGCAACGTTAAGTGTGATTTAAAAGATACTTTTTGTCACGTACCACCTTGTGGAATCAGCTCTCTCATGCGGTATTTCCGATAAATTACGACTTGGGGTGCTTCAAAAAGAGAGCGTACATCATTTTAAAAGGTCGGCAACCCACTCCAGTGTTGTCAAGCTCTGCGAGTGTTCATAGGCGACGATGACCACTTATCGTAAACAGGAAACATATAGCTGTTCCTCCCGACTCCATCCACGTGGACTTTCATATAAACTTTTATCCCCATCGATACGGGGTAGGTCCCTTATAACTCTTTTTTTCAGTTAAAAAGTAGCCTATGCCCTTTTAGACTATGTATGTACGAAATTTAATTCCAATCGGTTTAGTAGTTTTGGCTTGAAAGCGAGAGTAGTACTTTCGCATTTATAATATTAGTATGGATTTGTTAAGCTAAGGCAAATAATGACTCGTGAAATTAATTATTTAATTCATGAACAAAGAATACGAATCTTAAAAAACATGTAAAAATAATTATGTAAATTTTTTTCCAAGGAAATACATTTGATGATTTGATACAATAAGCAGAGATATATACCTACCTAAAATGTTTGATAATTAGAAATTAATTAGAAATAACATAGTTAATTTCTTCTTCTAACGTGGTTAAGGGCAATCATATTGGATAAATATTTTCAATCCATACTAATATTATAAATGCGAAAGCAACTCTGTTTGTCTGTCTGTCTTTCCATCACGCTAAAACTACTGAACCGATTAGAACGAAATTTGGTACACAGATGGCCTAAAGCCTGGGGAAGGACACAAGCTACTTTTTTTTTAAATCAAACCAAAACCAAAAGGTTGCGCGAGGGGTTGAAACTTACGTATAATTTTACGCTTTCACGGGCAAACCGCTGAACCGATTGTAATGATATTTGGTACACAGATGGTCTATAGCCTGAGATAAAACATAGGCTACTTTTTAACTGGAAAAAAGGAATAATAAGTCCCCCATTGTGGGTTGGCTAGGTGGGGGTCAAAGTTTATATAAAAGTCCACGCGGACGGAGCCGCGGGCAACAGCTAGTATTTAGATATAGTTGAAAATGCCAATACTAGTGATATTATGATCCGCTTCGACATTTCGTGCTCGCTAGCTATCGAATGCAATACCACTGGAAAGGAATTTGATTCGAGGCATTTTTCGTTTTATTATATTTATATAATATCGTGGTTCAACTAATATTTGCCGTATTCTATAGAATTCATAATTGTCTCTACGTTTTGTTTAGTACCAAATATAGGTAAGGCTAGCAAAAGTTTTGTGTTATTTTGTTTGGAATTTATACATATAATTTATTTGTTTATTATTTGACAAATTTACGTAAGACTGAATCGGATATTTTTATGTGGCAAGAATTTGTTTGAAGTTTTCAAATAAATTCCTACCTAAAAAAATTGCCTTTTCAATTGGTTAATTATCCTTTTCGGTTTTTTATAAAGCCTATGACACTTAGCAATAACGTAGCTTTCTATTGATGAAAGAATTTTTAAAATCGGTTCAGTAGATCCTAAGATTAGCCCTTACAATTTAACAAACGCACAAATATTACTTCTTTATAATATTAGTATAGATGATAAATAAAAATACGATATTCATCGTACCACATCAACCAAATAAGGTGATTTTTATTCTTTCACTTCTACGATTCAGAGTCTTCTTAGGTGTTTAAATTCAATTGAGTAGATTTATGTATTGATATTACTGTTCTGATCTATTGAGCCGATTTTATAATTATAACGTTAATAAGAAGTCAAATAAAATTATACTGAAGAATTAGAAAAAAAACAAACGCTTGCTACGGCTAGTAAATTTTTTGTCCTCTTTACAAGTAGTATAAGCAAAGTAATGAAATTATTTTAAATAGATATGTTGTAAGCGCAAGTTGGGTTGATTTCTATGGGTATAACATATCTATTATATAATATCATTATAGCAAAGTAAACAATTTGAAAATAGCTTTTGTGTCTGATTAAACCCCAAAATGTTTAATACTGATATTGGACTGTAATGTATCAGTTATCAAGGCGATAAGGTATTCAAACAAACCGCCATTTTGTCGTGACGGCGACGGTGATGTCACTTTACGTCAGTTTCGACGCCCGTCCCACTTTTTTTTGTCTATGACCGTAACAGATACTAGGCGATTTGACAGTCCGGTAAAATTTTAAAACGATTTTGTTTTATATTTTTGTTAAATAGGAATTTAATGTATAATAGATTAATATGATATTATTTTCTTAAATATTTTTGTTTTCAATAATCGTCGAAGATATTTTCTTTTTCTCGTGTCTGTCTATCTTTTTCTTTGTAATCATTAACATCTTTTGGTTATCATCGCTTAAGATACCTATATGCTTGCACTCCATTATTTTAATAAAACCTACATTCTTGAATATATTAATAGGTAAAATAAAAATATTCGCAACAATATATTCGTTGAAAGTGTCTGTAAATTCGGAATTGTTTAACGCGTAATGAGACAGTACAAAATAATTGAAAAGGCGTATGCTGGAAGCGGTCCAATGCGGTGGTGTTGCCAAATATGTTAAGTTTTGCAACTTTTAACGTTCTTTATGAAATGGCAATGCTTGCATTATTTTGTAGGTACTCATTTTTTTACATTGTTTTCGTATTTTAAAAGTTTTAGTGTTTTCCATTTTTACGAGAAGAGTATGGCAACATTTTTTTAAACATTATGGGGTTACGATTTTTTGAATAATTTAAGCTTACTATATGCTTTTTTTTATTTACAAATATATCATTATTCTTTATGAAACAATTATGAAAAATGTAAAAAACATAAAATAATACTTACAAGATAATTAAAAATTATTCATGCGTGTGTTTGATTAAGAATATGCATTGTCATCGGCAAATTAGTAATATCTTCAAATAGTTGTTGTAAATATTTCGATAATAATTTAAAGAAATAAAGATATAGATCTATTATTTTTAGGTGGTGAGATTAGTTTGTTTTTTTTGCGCTTAAAAGGCTCGGAAATTATCCGTTCGTGATCCACACTCTACGCGAAGCACACGGATATTATATGGCTACTACTATTTGTATAGACTTTTTTGATTACTTAAACCACCTGTCACCCTAAAGAAAGGGTATTCAATATACGTTATATGTATACCTATACATACAAACATATGGAACAATATAATATGATATCCCATCAACAATACAAATGTAATAACAGGCGAGTGTTCAAAGCGTTGTCACGTTATTAATTCACCCCTCTTGTGAAATTCGTAGCTTTCTGTCGCGTATGATACTCTTGATTAGTTTTATCATACGTATCGTATGGGGTTCCCCCTCTTCACCCTACCCCCCTTCAAATTATATGGGACACGTTGGGGGGTGAGATTAGAGTACTCATTTGTTTGCTTATGAGCGGTCTCGATATGGCACTCGTATTAGAGACGGGTGTTTTTTAATGATTCGCCTATTCACCGTTTGTTTCTAATGCGATGTGTCTAACAAGGATGTGACGTAGTTACAGATTAGTGAATTAAAATGTGTTGTTTTGCGCGTTTTGTAATACATTCAGTGATTTGCTTAGAATTGATTGATTGAAGAACTCTTAAAATATACGATTTGTTTGTTAGATAGAACATCTTGACAATTTCTCTTTACCTCCTTATAATTCATGCCATCTTGGTAGCGAAGAAGTTAACAGTATGAATTGACTTCTTGAAGTAATTTATATATTTTAACCAAAAGAAATCCGCATTGGTGATTGAGGTCATATTAATTAAACTTAATATTAATTAGACACAAAAAATATTAAAAACGAGATTCTATTTTATAAGTTAAATCCGCGACAGAGCACTTGTATAAAATACAAAATATCTGTTTGGACATAATTGATATGCAATCCTACAAATATTAAAACGTCAATGTTAGAAGCGATATATAGAAGTATGTTTTTTAATCTTCCGGGCAAGAACTACTGAATTAATGTGGTTGATGTTTAGCATACAGGTAGTTTCTAATCTACCTTACTTACCTTACGTTACTTTAGGCTAGTAACACAAAAGGTACTCATAGGGTATTTTTAATCAGTTTTGACGTATTTCGATCATTGTGTCGCCTTTAAAATGTTTTTTTAGTATATAAACTTTTGCAGAGATCCTTTTGGCAATCTATATTGTTTTATTATTATAATATTATTAGCCTTTTTTATCATGTAAACTATTACAAAGAGAGAGATCCTTTTGGCAAATAATATTTTTTTTTAATTGAATTATTAACCCCATTATGAAAAACAGGGAACGAAAATTACACTAGTAACACTGGGAAGCGCGCCTAGTACCTATACATATTATACTACGAGTATGAATATCGCACCTTATCATAGGTACCTGTTATTACGGTGAATTTTATGATTGCCTGTTCGTTATCAACACAATACACCTACAATTTATCTACTTGCCTACATAATTTTATATTATGTATATTATATATGTATATACATATTAAATATATACTTATGGTTTGTTAGAACGCGTTAAGCTAAGAAACAATTCATACAAATTCATAAGTGACTTTTGTATTGTAAAGTTCACTAGCCGCACCCCGTAGTTACCGGCAATACCGGGATATAAAGTATTTAACTAAATCGGTTCAGCCGTTCTTGTGTGATGGAATACCAAACATACATCCACACATACATTCTCACAAGCTTTTACAATATTATAATAGTAAGAATAGTAGAATTCATCGAGAAAGGATTTAGGCGATGTAACATTACGCTGCGACCAATAGAAGTGAGATTTTTCAACAATTTTATTTTTTTACATCTTGAAGATCATGACGATGATCATAGCGATTAGCGCCATATTGTGGTATAGGAAGTCGCGTGCAACACCTAGTAGTATTATCCATACTGATATTATAAATGCGAAAGTAACTCTGTCTGTTTGTATGACTGTCTGTCTGTCTTTCCATCACGATAAAACTACTGACCGATTAGAACGAAATTTGGTACCCGGATGGTCTAGACCCTTTAGATTTTAACTAGAAAAAAGGGTTAAAAAGGAGGGAAGAGGGAGTCAAAGTTTATATGAAAGTCCACGCGGACGGAGTCGCGGGTCGCAGCTAGTATATGATAAAGTAGTTAGAAACTAGATAATTAATCTAGTTTAAAGTTTGATAACCGTTTTAAGGGCTATTAAAGACTTTCCTGGCTTTCGAAATATTTTTAAAATGTACTAGCATCAGAATTTACGAAGATAAGAAATTAAAAAAAGAATCACACGAATAATGTTCACGTGTAACTAATATTTGAACCGGACACATCTATTCGTTTACGAGATAGCGAACGGCAAACATAATTAACAGTTTATGATGTAAATCAGCGTTAATCACGCTAATATATTGGCCCTCTAGGGTTTTATTACCGCGGTCGCGAATTGTACGTAAAATCGTTGATTTTAGATCCTAATATGATTATTATAAATGGGAAAGTGTGTCTGTCTATTTGTACGTTTGTCTGTCTTTCACGGCAAAACGGCTGGACCGATTCAGTTGAAATTTGGTACGGAGATAGATGATACGCATGACTAAAACCGTTTTATATAGCAAACGTTTATATTAACGTTTATATTATTTATTTCACCCATGTCGAGTGTGTTATATAAATATAACACACTCGACATGGGTGAAATATATAGAAGACAACGCTATTTACACAAACACGAATTGAAGAATGAATATATGAAATTGTTTTTTTTTCTTTCTTATATTATGGCATTAGCGTCTAGCTTTTTGCCAATGTCAATGTATTAAGAGGCAACGTGGTCAAGATAAAAGTCGATATGAGTCAAGTAAAATCGTCATCAAGTCGTCTTTAGTCCAGTCAGTAAGTCGTTTCGTTCTGCCCTTCGTAAAGTGATAGTGAGCTTTACGAAGA
>DWAJ01005253.1:0-11740 GCA_018238005.1 Eurema mandarina | reverse complement strand
AAAGTAAAGCAATGAAGAAAAATAAAAATATATTGATATGAGGATATAATCATTAATTTCGTTTGGTTACCGGCACACTAGGAAAACTCCAACTCTTCAAAACAGGTTCAACTGGATACTGGGTACACGTTAACGGTTACACGATCTATTCCTACCTATATGATAATACATACCTCAGATGCCGGGATGTTATGGATATGACATTTCGGATACTGATTAGATACGGATATAGGAATGATTTTTATACTGGATACGGTTACGGATATGAAATTATTTCGGATTATCCGTTAGTTTAGGATAATTTCGGTTACAGATGTAAAAAATTTAAGAAATTTCAAAGTAAAATACATCTACCTAAAATAAAAATTCCGCCCCTGTCCGATATTATACGAAACTTTTATTTCGGATTTGGTGTATAATAATGTGTAAAATAAAAATTGTAAGTTATACATTAATAATCAATTAAGTCTAGTATACTACTGAGGTGATTATATACTTAAAATCACTTATATAATTATAATCACCTCACTTATACTTGTATGTTTTAGGGGGCCGAATGCTCTAAGATAAAAATGTCTGCTGTGATAAGATTATTGTGCAATATTTTATCTATGATCGCATATTTAGCTGTCAAGATTACGATAACAGATAAAACAGAGACAGATCTCCTGCGAAATACCTTAATCATTGGTTTTTTACGATGGCAATTTCAGCAATTATAAAAAAACTAGCCGATTTTCTTTCCGTTTCTAATATCGGGATTAAAGTATCGTATTGGTTGGTATGCCAATTTACAGCTAAATCCAAAAATCATTAGCTCGCATAGACTTTGTAGTGTAGCGAAGTTAATATTAATTATAAATAAATATAAAAATATTTTTTTAGTCAATTGAATTATACAAAGTATTCATTCGAACATTGAACTTTTCTCTATGTGAAAGAACAACTGAAAATTATTCTTCGTACTATAATAATGAAAATACAAGTAAAGAGTAAAAAATATTTTTTAAACTTTTTACAAGTCTCCAAAAACTACCTACTACAAAACCCACTAAGATAAATCATCGCTTGGACGAAACCGTATCTTAAAATACATTAAGCCAAAAAAATATCACTAGATGTTGATTTGTGGCAGTTAAATATAACTGTACAAGTATTTTTAAGTGCTGTTCTACTTCAGTTGGTGTATATTAAATGGGAGGACCATGGGATTCCCGGAAATAGTTTTCTTTTCCACCAATGTAATAAAATTAAAATACTTATATACAATCAACATATTATAGTATTCTAAGCAATCAAGGCATATTTTTTCTTTATAAATAAAAGTAAATGTTGCTAGTTACTAAACACGAGAGCTGCTTAAACAATTTGGCAATTTTTCCATTTATTCTTTATGGTATGTTTCTTTCAATATACTAAATTTCATTGGAAAACGTGTGTAAATTTTCTAGACAATATTATTTTAATACTACTACTTTATTACAATATATTATTTAACATAATATATTCTTAAATATAGAGAAATAATAGCGTGCATTTATTTTAAATAGCTTAAGTATCGAATTACTTTAGATACATGAGTAATTGCGACGTGGCGCCATCTTGCGGTTACGTTGACATAATATCACGTCCAAGGTTGCTAGTTAATATATTTAAATAATCATTATTATAATAAGAATGTTTTATAAATACTTATAGTGTGATTAGCATTGTCAATCGTTTCAGAAAGGAGGATTTATATTAACTGTTTTGTTTGTTTGTTACCTCAGAACTTTTGTCTAAGTTAACAATTTTTAATTATAGATTTGGGAGCTGGTTCCTATTTCTTTATTTAATAGTCCATTCCTAAGTAATATTGCGTTATGTCAAAAATACTCTTTATTAATCGATGAATTAGAACTCAATTTTGCCTGTTCTTGTAACAGACGCGAATATCCAAATTATGTTTTGTACATGGATATTGAATTAAATACATTTGAAAGAAACGAAATCTTATCATTTTAACGGCATTAACATTTTTATAGCTTATATTATTACACATTTAAAATGCTTAACAACGCAGATAATATTATGCTGATAAAGTGTTTTTTTATAAACTCATTGTAATTAACAAGTCGAGAGCTGTTTCATAACATTTATATTTATATACAGTATAAAATGCATTTCAACAAGATATTGGAGGCCAACATTGGTGTTATCGACAAATATAACCACAAATACTTGTGGAGGGCGCGTCTCTACGTCACAGCCACACCGATGCGCCGGCGCATGCAGTACGCACACACACGCACACACACAAACATTAAGTGCACGTGTGCGTTTGTGATTTAATGCGTAAATAAAATAGATGTTTCTGTGCTAGAGTAGAGTAGATATAAGAATAAATATTTCATTCATATGATAAGAATGTCATTAATATAATAATAATGTTTTTAATGTACGAGTCGATATTATTTTTGAATATGTCGCCTCAAAGAGATTGTTTGTAGTACACAGAGTGCCTTTTCCTGTTTGTTTTTTTTATTTAATTCCTTCCTTTCTGTACAATGAAAAAATTTAATAAATATCATTATGAGGAGTACTCTTATAATGATAATGATGTCGAGTTGTTGTATATAATATATCCTAATTACTAAGTCTCGAAGAAATATCATAAGCGCGATTCAGATCCAGCGCATTAGAAGCGGCCGTTACAGCTATATTGGAAGATAAGGCGTTATTCTCTATTACAAATAAACCTATGGTTATCGTACAATTGAAAATCGCGAAATTATGTGTAGGTACTAAAATATATTGGTTTCGTATATCTATACTATAATGAAGTAAAGTTTGTGTGTTTGTTAAATTGTAAGGGGTAATCTCGGGATCTACTAATAATTTTTTTTCACCAAAAGAAAGCCACATTATTGCGTGACTCAAGAGTGTAAATTATGTATTTACTTTATTTACATATATAATGTTCTTCAAAGTACTAAAATTTTAATTCAAACAGGAATAATCTATCTTTATAAAAATAAATCGTAAATAACCGTATATACAATTCAATTTTGCTAAGCAAAAAGTTGAAGAACTAATCTACTAATTATCTATTCCAATGTATTTATAATAAATAGATAAGCTGTTACAAGCGCAAAATTTTGGAGACGCAAAAACATCCCAATTAGGAAGACTTACCTCTAGGTGTTTGGTTGCCGGTGATTACACGCCCCACCGCCAAAACTAGCTATCTCTTTTCTTCTCGTTGTTTTTATCATTTATGTCTTTTCTATCATTTTGACTTGTATGTATTTGTGCTACCGCTGCCGTGCGGAACTTTTTCGGTTGATTTGTTGGTGTATAACATAAAATCTATTAACCATGATATAATTGATATATTCTCTAATTTTTTTAGTTTTTGTTTTAATTCTAAATTCATGGGGCACAACTAACATAAAACATTCTTTATTACATTCTATTGATACCACTAAGATAGTAATCAATTTTTTATCGAAGCAAATAAATTGTACGATGTGTATTAAGTATAATTTATTATGATAACATTTAAAAGGAATAATAATATCTTAAAATTATTTCAAACGTGAGATTTGCAAATAATATGATAATTAAAAATCTGGTTTTGACTAGTTTTGAGTTTCGCGTAAAATGGTACGCGTTTTGATTTTATTTCTGTTCACATTAGATTTTTATAGTATATATGTCATCGGAAGATATCAAGAACAGCAAATTTATAAATTTCCTAGGAAATTTATAAAGCTTCGTAGGATTCTAAACGAGAGACAATTTGTATTATTTAACGACCATATTTTCGCAAATTTATCAATTGGCGACGTTTCGTGGTAAATTTATCAATTAACGAATATGCATTCGTAACGTTCTAAATTGTTATGTTTGTTTAAGTGAATCCATACTAATATTATAAATGTCTGTCTGTCTTTCCATTTTACAAAATCTACTAAACCAATTAGAACGAAATTTGGTTGGTCTAGAGCCTAGGGAAGGACATAGGCTACTTTTAAAATGGTAAAAAGGGTTATAAAGGGTTAAAGTTTATATGAAAGGCCATGGACGGAGTCGAGCTATTATTAATATAATAAGTATGTATTTAAAAATAGTCGTAATAATTTAAGTCATTTGCAGCGAAACGTATTGTTAATAATGGAATGATTTTAATGTTGCGTATTTTTTTAAACTATCATTAATATGATATAGGTTTTAAAATAATTTTTTCTTTTAATTATTTTAATGAAATTATAAAATATAGTTCATTCGAGTAAGTAATTTTTTATAATTATCTATTGAAATAAAAATTTTAATAATTGGTATTTGATACTCTTTAACCTGGTCAATCTAGATATCGCATTTGGTACTTATATAATTGTAAGACAAAACATAATTGGCCTAAGTGGCCACATCCAGTAATTAATTATCTAGCGAGACTAATGGCGGTTATCGGAGACATTTGCGTCGCAATATTAAGATTATTATAATTATTACAGAGATTTAATCATTATTAAAGTAATATACTCTTATTATAAACAATTTAATTATTTACTTAAATACGGGTAGGAATTTTGAGGTTATCTTTTTTGGCGCGTCAAAAAATAACCTCAAACTTTTTCGAAATGTCATTATTTTGTAAGCTTTTGAATTTTTATAAATTTAGAATATGTCTTGTTTCAGACACAAAATGTCGTTAGCGGTCGAAAATGGACACACGAACGGGCACGCGGTTTACATGAACGGTACCAACGGTACCACGAATGGTACGAATGGTACTAACGGTACCAATGGGACGTTCACTAATGGCATTCACGAAGTACCTTGGGAGAAGCAGTTCCTACCACCAGCATTAGATCTTGAAGATAGAGCTCGTGCTGTTGCTGTAAGTTTTTTTTATATTATTTATTTTTTGTTTTTTTTTCACGAGGGCAATGATTTTAATTAAGCAAGTCATATTTAATGCGACGTATCGATCATTTAAAAAATACCGGAAATTTTTTTCGTATAAATTCCAAACTTTGTATTCAGACATTCCTATGATTATGTTATGGTTAGGTTTGCGATGGAACATCCCACAAAAAAAAGGAGGGGAAAAAATTAACCATACTTAAAGAAAATCTTAAAGATAGGGTCTAATTTATGATGACTCTGATGATGACTCTTTAAATACATACTAACTTGGATACTTGGATCAATTCAGCCTCACAGCATTGGAACTTCTAGAACAAGTCGCGTGTAAAAACATCCTCTTAATAAATATGGCACTTGTTAATGTTGCCATTATCGCATTCAAACAAACAAATAATTTGGTACATAGCTTAGTCAGCCCCACGCGAATAAAACTACAGCTACATATATCTCGCTTTTTAATGCTTTATCTATTATTTACGAAGACTATGAATAAGGATTTATGTAGGTATAATAATATTGTTATAAAACTCGTAAATGATAAGGTATTACGTGGAATTTTTTGTCAAACAGCCAATATAAACATTTTATTGTATCAATTTTATGCTTATTACAAGATAACAGGCTACTGTTTATAATATAATACTTATTGTAGATAGTTGTTTATTATTTTATAAAGAGTAACACGGTTAAAAGCGTTGTAAATCATATCTGACATTTTATTATTGAAATATATTATACATGTACTCATTTGAAATATTCAATGTTTCAATTTTTATCTGTTCTCAATGGAATAAAGCTTTTTTTTATACTCTGTATGAAGCCTTCATGATTCATTAAACATTTTTTAACTATTCTACAAAAGAACAGCTCGCAAAAATTATTTTACCAATAAAAATCAACGTATAAAATAGAAGTATTCGAAATATAGGTCTATCAAAGATACAATCTGATACTTACGATAATTACGTAAACAAATAACACACCATTAATAATGTTGGCAAACAATAACAACAATTTTTTTTTATATATGGTCAGGTTATCCAATAACATAAAGCTGTTATAGGATAACCTGGCCATATATAAAAAAAAAGATGCGTTGCGTTTGACGTAAAACGAAAAAGCGCGCCAATTGCATTGATGAGCTCAATTGCGGTCGCAATTATGACAGATGTCGGCTTGATTGAGACGTTCATAGTTCCCGGCTTAATATTACTCGTGTGAAGTTATTATATGTTCTCAGAATCACATACGATCTATAATTATTCTTTCTGATAACTGTAGATATGTCTAGGTATAGAAATAAATATTAAGATTTTGTTTTCAATACCTACTCTACATATATCTATATCTTATTGGATAAAGCTTCGTACGTCGTAGTAAACATACGTTTATGTTTCAGACAGAAAATTAATTTGTAAAGATTTTGGTCCTCTTAAATAACCTTTTATTACATAACTCATCATTAAAAGTCTAGTGAATATAAAATTGTTTCCATATTTATATCAATTGCATTTGTTTTTTTTATTATTTTAACTGGATTACGATTCAATATGTTATCTAAAAGTTTAATAAAAATAAAATTAAACACGTAACAATGAAGACTAGCATATCATTATTGTATAAAGATAACAATTGACGTATTTGTCACTCGTAGTTTTAAAAGCTTTTTTATTATTTTTAAATCGTATGAATACATTAGCTAGATTTAAAAAGAATTAAGTTTAAACTGCGTCTTGAAATGCGATAGGAATTAAGTATAGAGATAATAGTTATTAAACATTTTTTTAAATTTTCGTAACCCTCATTGTTTGGCAGAGATTCTATTTAGTAATAAGGTCACACTTTTTACGTTTTTTACCTTTATTTATGTCCTGTTATTATTGTTGATATGTATAATAAAGAGTTCAAAATAATTAAATACATGTAATTTATACAAACTATTCACTTTTAAGATTCCAACCAAACTCTAGACTATCTTTGTATAAAATTTTATCATTGCAGCTTAGTACTTTTGTGGTTTTTGTGGCATTAATATAAAAAATGTACTTATTTAATATCGCGTCTTAATCTTCACTATGATATTTAACACTAAGGCATATCAATTTCTAACGGGTAATAAAATGAATTACTATAATATAATTCTCAATATCAACCTTAACCTTGGCTCTCTACTGATAAACAATTTGTTTTGGGTCATCCCGGTCAATGGTTAACGCTTTAATACAGTTCAACATATACATATACTAGCTGTTGCCCGCGACTCGGTCCGCTTGGACTTTCATATAAACTTTGACCCCCCCTTCCCACCTTGTAACCCTTTTTTTACAGTTAAAAGTACCCTATGTTTTATCTCAGGCTCTAGGCGGCTTGGCCTTGAAAGCGTAAAGTTATAAAAAGTTTCAACCCCTCGCGCAACCTTTTTGGGATATTTAAAAAGAAGTAGCCTATGTCCTTCCCCAGGCTTTAGACTATCTTTGTACCAAATGTCGTTCTAATCGGTTCAGTAGTTTTAGCGTGATGGAAAGACAGACAGACTGGCAGATAGACGGAGTTACTTTCACATTTATAATACTAGTAAGGATTATTCTAACGATATATTTTCTATAATATAAAATCGATTAAAAGACATTTGAACCTCGAAAACAGCTGAACCGATTTAAATAATCATTTTTTAGATTCTGGATGTTCCGTAGAATATTATTTGTATTATACATACTATTGTATTCACTTAAGCAGAAACATCACACATAAGATAACATAAAAAGTATAGTACATAAGTAAAAAAATAGGTGCAGACTTACACCTATTGTACTATATTCCGTTTTTTAATTTTTCTCGTAATATCAACAAAAAACTTTCATACATCGATAAAAAAATCAGCTATCTTATTATAACGATAGAGAGCTTGTTGATAGTTAAGCGTACAGACAGACAGACAGTGGAGTCTCAATAACAGAGCCCTGATGGAAATTTTAAGCCCAAGAAATAATATAAACGTGCTACGAAGAAATGGTGACGTTACATTCGCTTGCGTGGTGTATTTCTACTCGTGTTTGATAAATTATGTTTTGACGCGAAGAAGGTTATCTAGTTAAAGAAAGGGTTAAATTATCTAAACATTAAACGCAGTTGCGTATAATGGTTATAATTAAATCTTTAATCGCTCAAATTGTGGATAGGAAACCTAAGATTCTTGTTTTGCGAGAAGGCGATAGAAAGTTATATGATCTAGCTAAAATAAACTAAGTTATAATACCTACTAATGTTATAAATGCGAAAGTTACTGTCTGTCTGTCACGCTTTCACGCCAAAACTACTGAACCGTTTGTAATGAAATTCGGTACACAAATGGTCTAGAACCTGAGATAAAGCAGAGGCTACTTCTTATCGAAAAAAAGGGTTATAAGAAGGGAAATGAATGCATTGAATAGGTCATTCTTGAGTTGTAGGTATTATTGATAACGAACCTATTATAATCTATATTTTTTAGTATTATTCTCAAGTAAGTGACTTAGGTCTTTTTTGGGAATAAAATTTCTTCAAACCAAAACCGAAAGTGTCGTGAAATTTTACATTGGCTCAGTTCAGAAATGGATACTTTTATCTCGGTATTGGTTATCAAAATAGGTTAAAAAAGAAATATTGTTGGAAAATTGCACAGATAATGTATGTGCAATACCCAAAGTATTACATTGTGTATCTGTGTACTTGATAACTACAAAAAAAAGTAATTAATAACATTTGTACGAAACTGATTGATGACTCATTTTTAAGGATATGTCATTATTTAAAAAGAGGTTTCTAGGTATTGAGCCTATTTCTCAGCTTAACTCTACAACATCAAAATAATTTTCATTCACACGAATTTCCTTACAAACAGACAGCCTAGTCGATTGATAAACAGTGTAGATAAAGGTCATTATTTCGGTTGTAACGAGATTGACATTAATGGCGGAGGTCAAGGTCCCGACCTTGTAGTGTCATGACGGTCAAACAGAGGACTCTAATGGAAGTTACGCTGTAGCTTTAAATAACACCAATTTATTGTTCATCTATAATTCTAAATCTAAAAAATCTATATATATAACAAAACAAAGTACAGTCAAACGTAATGTTGTTTTTAAATTAAATTATATATGTATATACTTAGTTTATATTCTATGCAATATATAATATATGTAATAGTATAAGTTGCATATCGCCGTCGAATTTACCTTTGTTCTTTTTCTCATTATAGGGTTCTATATATATGGGTTGCCTTGAAGAGATCACTCGTTAGTGATAAGGCCGCCTGTTACAAATGTTGTATCCAATGAAATGTTAATGTTGTATATTGTAACTAAGAGTGAATAAATCAATAAATAAACAAATTTAGTACCTATCCTAACAAAAATAGCATTTAATAATATTCAAAATCTGCCTATTGCCTCTAAGGCGGAAATTTAAGAACTAAGCTCTATCTTTAACTATTTACGAAAATTAACCAATTCGTTTTGTAATTTCAAACTACGATAAATAGTTTCTTATAGAGTTAATCAATGTTTTTGTGATATTAACAATTAATAAACTGATATAGTTTTTACACTTATATAATTTTCCACGGCTCAGAAAGCGCTCTCGTGTGCATCACTAAATGCTAATGAAAATCAATTTTTGGTATCAGTATTTCTGGAATTTATAAGTAATTTTATACACAGTAATCAATATTAGTTACAAGTGACATGCTTATATGCGTATATGCTTATCCGAGAAATCTCAATTCATGAAATTTTACTCTATTACCCGCTATAACAAAAAAAAAAAAAACAATCTCCTGCTTTGATAAAAAAATGACAGATTATAATTTATGTCTAGAGATATACATATATCGATACGTATATCTGTCGACAATCCAAAACAATTCAACATTGATATCGGAATTAGATGTTACGATAAAGAGGAAACATTTTTGATAATGTTTGTGCTTACAGGTGGAATCCAGGCTATCCAGCTTAGTGATATGTGGCGCCACCTTGCGCCGAGTGGCAGAAGTTTTCACTCGGGAAATTGAAAATGGTCTCAGTGAACGACCTTCCAGCTTGCAGATGGAAAACACTTATATACCGGAGTTACCTGATGGCACAGGTTAGTAAACAATTTTTTTTTAATTCTAATCAATATAAAAGTTTTTGCATCTCGATAAACAGCGCAGCAGTTTGTCGACAGAATCAGCGTTTTTTTTACAAATGTTTTTTACATATGTCATATCATATTTTATATAATACTAGCTGACCCGTGCCCACTTCGCCGGCCATAATATTAATTATCCTTTTCGGTTTTTTATATAGCCTATGACACCC
This sequence comes from Eurema mandarina, assembly GCA_018238005.1. Classification (NCBI taxonomy): domain Eukaryota; kingdom Metazoa; phylum Arthropoda; class Insecta; order Lepidoptera; family Pieridae; genus Eurema; species Eurema mandarina. Next base: position 1,490 of record DWAJ01005253.1, on the reverse strand, counting down.
AGCAACAGTGTGGCTTTCTATTGGTGAAAGAATTTTTTAATATCTTTAAATCAGTTCAGTAGATCCCGAGACTATCCCTCACAATTCAACAAACACACAAACTTTACTTCTTTATAATATTAGTATAATAGTAAGTAATAAACATACATTTTTAAGGTTTAAGAACAGAATCAGGCTATAAATTTATTTTTAAAGATAACTAACCAAAGTCCAATTATATTATAGGACTAAAGTATCAAAAACTGAGACTGCTTGTATAATAAATCCAAGAGCAAATGTAATGGCATTCATTTGAATAAATAGTCATTTGGCATTCGTTTATTGTCTGTGTAAATGAAATCTTGAATAGGCAACGTAAAATATGGCTGAAGTCTTACTTATTTAAAAGACTGCTAATGTACTCCAATATATATGTCGCAGGTGGATTGTATAATCCGCTGTATTACATTACGGCTAGCTGCATTCAATACAGCTAAACGTTGAAGCGCCGCATTACAAAACGGCCCTGTTTTTTAAAACGGCTAGGCTTAATGGAAGCGGAACTGATCCCTTAACACAGATTATTTTAATAATCTAGCTAGGGATCAGTTGTGACAACTTTTGAAGATTTTGTCGCCAAAATTGTATATTAGCATCTGAACCCTTGTAAACTTTTGGCAAAGAAAATAAAGTTTATTTATTTATTATTATTATTTTTTATGTATTTGTATGCATTTTATGGATTTGCATTTTTTGAATAATCGACGAATATTTAGATTTTATTTGTAGCAAAATTAGATGAGTCATCGGTCTAGATTAAATCTGATGTCAATGTCTAAGCAATATCTAATCTCCTTGTACTCGATCATTTGGGTTTAGAGATTTCAAAGAAAATTTTTGAGCGCGCCATTATATAAAACTAGCTGTGGCTTGCGACTTCGTCCCCGTTGATTTGTTTTTCCATTATTTCTTCGCTCCTATTAATCGCAGCGTGATGTTATGTAGCCTAAAGCCTTCCTCGATAAATCGTCTATTCAATAAAAAAATAATTTTTCAATTCGAACCAATAGTTCCTGAGATTAGCGCGTTCAAACAAACAAACAAACAAACTCTTCAGCTTTATATACAAGTAAGTATAGATTGCGAATTATAGATCCAATATATCTAACAATTTAGCTAACGACATCCCAAAATATACGAATATGTATAAAAATTCCACCCTACGTTCACCGCAAAACATTACATCTATACTAATATATAAAGCTGAAGAGTTTGTTTGTTTGTTTGTTTGTTTGTTTGTTTGTTTGTTTGTTTGTTTGTTTGAACGCGCTAATCTCAAGAACTACTGGTTCGAATTGAAAAATTATTTTTTTATTGAATAGATAATTTATCGAGGAAGGCTTTAGGCTATATAACATCTTGCTGCGACTAATAGGAGCGGAGATATAAAGGAAAATGTGGAAAAAACGGGAGAAATTATTCATACTTGACGGCTTCCGGTGCGTGCGCTG
>DWAJ01005252.1:0-11740 GCA_018238005.1 Eurema mandarina | reverse complement strand
ATAAAAAAATACCTTTCTTCTGAATCTATGTATGCTTAAATCTTTATTACTACGCAAACAATTTAAATGCAGTTTTTTAGTAGAAAGAGTGATTAATTAGGAAGGTGTATATCTATTATTACTAATATATAAAGCTGAAGAGTTTGATTGTTTGAACGCGCTTATCTCAGGAGCTACTTTTTCGAATTGAAAAATTCTATTTTTTTATTGAATAGACAATTTATCAAAGAAGGCTTTAGGCTACATAACATCACGCTACGACTAATATGAGCGAAAAAATAATGGAAAAACGAATCAACGGGGACGAAGTCGCGAGCAACAGCTAGTGTATAAAACATGGCATAATATATGCGAGCGAAGCCGTGGCTGTTCACTAGTAGTGTATAAGTCACTTAATATAATAATATAATACGTCGAATTACTACAGTACCGTTGGAAACGCGGGTGAAATTCAGACCGTAGCTGGATTTAAATAATTTCATGCTTCGTACATTTAATAATATTTTCATCACTTCCGCGAGACATTCGCAAAACAAAACTAAAACTAAACTAATTTTGAACATTCGTCGCCTGTTTCATTGCGAAAATATTAATATACCAGCACTGTCCCGCGGGTTTTCTTGTGCAGTTCTCGTTTTAGTTAAAAGTCTAATGTGTTTCTATACCATAGGTGTGAACATCTGATTGACAGACTTCTACCTCTGGACTAAAGAGCCAAAATCATTGAGATTATTATCCTTATTTAATATCACACACACGTATATTCAAACTTATTATTAAGGTTCCATATCCTAATTAAATTAGCTTTGACGCGCCTTGGGAGAGGCCTATGTCCAGCAGTGGACTGCTGTAGCATTTTTTGATAATGATAAAGATAGGTAAAATTTATTTTACCTATATGCCATACAACTAACGTGATGTTTGTGAATCACTTGATAAGGTTAAGGGCAACAGATAAGTCTTACTTGAAATATTAAAAAAATACGGTGCCATTTACATATTAACTCTAATAAAAATAATGAATCGCAAAAAAATAACGTCGATATTTAGTGTCATACTATTTTTTTAATGAATGTTGCTATACCCTTTCAACGTGAAAGACTTACTTAGCCTCTTAATATTATAAAGATTTTGACACCAAAATAGCCCATTAAATTCCGAGCTAAACGCCATTTTTACAAAGAGAATCCAATAACACTAAAGTCCTTGAAACTGACTTGAATTTTAGCACCAAAATGTCTTTTCAAACTCAGCTAAATCTTCCATTGTCAACAGGACCATTATTAGACCAGATAGCAAACTTTGTTTATGGGACTAATTCTACGATATCTTTTAATAAACGGAAATTCCATTTCCCATTAAGTTTTCAGACAATAGTCGTTCTGATAATTGTTTAAAATTAGGGACTTTTGTGCTGGTGCGCTGAGTCTGGTGGTTAAAGTTGGAATTCACGCTTTAGATTCGCTCATTTTTGTCTGGGTTTTATTAGTTATATAATTGTGGTTGGAATCTTAATAGTTTTATTCATATCAGGTTTGTAACTTGTTTTATTTGTACATACATCAATTATAGAACATAATATGCTGTAAGTAGTAGAGTCCTTGAATAATCGCATGTCATCAGAGATGTCTTGGCGTTTCATTGGATAAGTTGGAACGCCGCTATATCATTTTGACCAACTTTCATTTTTAGTTGTAGTAGTAATAGCAATTTGCAAGGGATATGGCTTCATAACTTTCCATGGGCGGAGACCGGGACCTAGCTGCAACGACGTACCTAATCAGTTGCTCGCTATAAAGTAAAAAAATAAACTCCTAAAATATAGAAATTAAATCGAAAAGCATATTATGTCTTGGCTTTGTAGTGCACAAAGAAAACCATTTAGAATTTTTTTTAAGTAACACAAATATACGTTCTACGAAGTCAATACTCAAAACTCCATGGCTATCAGACCTACCCCTCGCATGTTCTTATGTAGAAATTCTCAAAAAGCAATAGACAGTCTGCACCACACTGTAACAAACGCTATCTCCCAGCTATTTATTCTATTACGAATCAACCAAATAATTCATAGAAAACAAAATTTACTACATAACATCGTCAACATTAAATTTATCACGTAAAATTAATTTCGAACGCGTGACGTATTTGATAGATCCGGGAATGGATTTCAATGTATGTATTTGTTGAAACAAATTCAGCAACATCTGGTTTCGACATTAAATCCTAACTGCTGTTGTGACAATAGCCATAATTAATGTTCCCCGCGTTTTTGTTATGACCATTGTGAAAGTTTTGTGGATTTTGTTAGCGAAGTATATAGGTGATTGATTAAAATGTTGTTTTTGATGTAAACTTAATACGGGATTGAAAGTATTATGTTAATGTTAAGTTCAGGGTCTAAACAACTTTAGTTGTTGTATATCTAGTAGAAGTTTTTGTAGGAATATTAATTTTCGTGGTAGAGTCTTCGACGGAGTCTGTGACACTTACCCTATGCGGTGATACGGAACAAATGGCGTTGATCCTTTCTGGAAATATTTAGGTATTTAATCGGTATCCAATGAGGACTTACCCACTATATATGTTTAGAAAAGGATCTTACCTATCCGATCCATCTTCACGATATCTCGCATTTAAAATATTACTAAATTGTTTAAATATCGTTTCCAGTCTTTAAAGGTAATCGAAACTATTTCGACTATAAGCGTTGAAACTCGGTCTGACTGTAAACAAACTGTTATAGAATTGCTGTCTTGCCTTAAATAGATTTCGCAATCGTTGTTATAGATATTTACCTGGTTAAGAGATCACTCTTTAAGTGTTAAGGTTGTTACTCATATTGTATCAAACAAACTGTAATGTATATTGTAACAAATGGAGCAAACGCAATGGAGTTCTTCATCACAAATACTGTCTCTCAATCTTTTGAAGAGTCGATATGAACATGCATGATATATTTAGAATATGTTCCAAGGCCCTAATTAAATGACTCGAATTTAAATGAACAAATGGTAGGCTAACCATGTGATCAATCTACGTCAGTCACACGTCCCGAATGGGTCAAAGTTGGGTCTTGCGTCATTGAATGAGTCATTAGATGTCCCGGGATGTTGTTATTGTTACAACTCCTAAAAAATGTATATATGTAGTTAGGTTTTTCATTTGAATGTTCAATTTTTCAAAAAAGGTTTCATTTAAGATGTAATATTTTGTTGCGAATTGGATTAGGAATACCAGTTATAATACACGTATTATAAATATAATATTTTCTCTTGAAATTCATTGTAATTAAAACATCATTAGAATCAGTTGCGTAGTTGTAGAGATGTAAGCATGCATAGATAGGGACAGACTTTTCTGACTTTGCTTTGTAGTATGATGAAGTGAAGCAACCAATTATGGAGTTAAGGCACTATTATTGTTATTGTATGTTGATTTTTTGCTAATTACTAGTTGGTATAAAGTTAACTTTTATACAGTATTGGGTTTTTTTATAAAGACCGTATAGCAATAACACTCACAAACTATGTGGTAATTATAAGATTCATCAATATCACAGTCTACCATCACAGTATTGGAAAGATAATTTATACTCGTAATTATACAATACATACATATAACATTATGGTATACTTAGTTAATATAATTATAAAAGATAATCAAAGGAGCAAGCTTCAAGAGAAATTAACAAGCAATCGAGATGATATATTATCCTTTATGCGGATAAAACTCGTCTAGACGAGACTAGATGGTATTACGAATTGGATCGACGTAACTGCAAATCGAATCTTTTATCTTACAAAGAATTAGCTTGATATCAAAGGTGAAGTCCACGTTATTACTGTTTTTGTAATGTAATGTAAATGGTTCTAGATATTTTATTCTTTTATTAATAAGTCAATTGTTTTTCTAAAAGGCTTCTAGGTTTATAACTCTGTTCAATAATATATATAATTGAATGATATTACTGTTTTAAACTTTTAAGTTTGATTTGATATCAAATATTCTGAATAACCTTTTTAAATGCTCATGCATACCTACAATCTATAGTGAAGGACTAGACTACGTCTAACAATATACTCAAAACTAAACAGTCCAGACGCTTTGACGAACTTAAAGATATATACATACTTAAAGATATATAGAAAGAAGATAGTTTATGATGTGGAAGAAGAAGAAAGTAACTTTCCTCTAAACCAAAGAGAGGATCCCCGACCAGTCGATCCAATGGCTGAGCCTTAGTCCCATATGGCCCCAAATCGACAAGTTGTATATATACTAAATCTCGAAAAAATATCATAAGTGCGATTCAGAACTCTGCGCATTTGTAGTGGGCGGTACAGAAACATAACAATAAAGTACTGGGCACGCCCCGCAGTTTCGTTCGCTTAGTTTTCGTTACTATGTTAACACTGGGTCTAAAAAATGTCCTATCAAATTTTTGCTTGAATATTTTTTTCGTGAACTAACCTGAATACATTGTCGCATCGTATTCATTGTATTAGCAAAGACTTAGATTTTAAAAGGTCAGTCCTCTTCGCTTCAAACCTAAAACCAGCTAGCACCCCGATAACATTTTAAGAACATCCCTAACACCGCCGTAAAACTGACTGAACGTTAAGTAAACGTGCTACATTTAAAATTAAAATTAGATGTTTTAACATCGCATGCTCAAAGTTAAATGGCGAATTAGAAGTCTTTATTACGGCAGCCTAGTTACGGTTTTAGGAATGAGCTGTTAAATTTAATTGGGCTATCGAAGTTGTAAGTGCTTTTGGGATTGACTTGCAAGACTGCGAGGCTAATTATGTAATGCAGTTTCATTGAAGTTGGATTGAAGCTGATGGGATAAGTTGTGGTATGACGTGTAGACTGAGTGAAAGAGTTCATGGTAACTAGTTTTCTTTTTGAATTAACCCTTAGTTGTCAAATATAAACCGGGGGTAGGTCTCTTTCGCAGGAGACCGACTGGGTGGGTACCCCCACAGTGCCAGACATTCTACCGCCGAAACAGTGATGTGCAAATGTCACTGTGCTCCGGTCTGAATGGCACTGTAGCCAGCGAGATTACTGGGCTAATGAGTGTTTAACATCTAATGACTCAAAGTGGGGAGCGTCGGTGTAGTGCACCCCTGCCCGGAGTTGGGCTTTATAGCAAAGTTCCGGGTAGCACTCTTACCATCAGGAGTGTCCAGCTCGTCTCCCCTCTTCATATTATAAAAAAAAATCCTATGTGTTAATATAGTTTTATCTTCCTGCATACCTCCTGATGGCTATGTGTATTCTATCAGGATTACTCCACTATAAATAAATTTATTTATTTATTATTTATTTTCACTCAGAGTTGCTAAATAATTTACTTACTTACTTACTAACTTACATCACCGTTTGTATAATATATAATTTATGAAAGCATATTGATTGGTTTAAAGTCTTTAACGATCGCTACTAATGCGTTCTGAAACCATCGAACCATTGAAGCTTAAAGCCTAGTTCTTTGTTCGACAGGTTGAGGATCCTCCTTTCAGTTCGAGTTAAGGTTACATCTGCTTTCCTTGACAAAGCAACAGCTATATCTAAGAACTTAAAAGAAAATAAATTACGAAATAATCGAATGCCATTTCACAAAGGTGGAATGATTGCAGAAGACACATTGATAGAAAGGCTATAATCAAACAGAAAATACGAAGCCAAAAGTAAATAAACATTCGATATCAGTTGGTCTTCGAATATTTATTAGCTGTCTGACGAAAAATGTTTTATCAAAGGTTTCAGGAGCCAAGTGTGATACGGTTTTCGAATACATCCACGTTAATTTGCATAAAAATTTTTAGCACAAAATATATCTACGCGGTTTTATGATGTTTTTCACGACGCAGTATAAAGGGAATAAAGTTGTTGGGTGATATTTTTCTAAATTGTGCTTTAGTCTAGGAGCTGGTGACGGAATTAGTTATGGCATTTTTAAATTATGTTTTTAGCTCAGTTTCTAGCTCTTGAACAATAATTATAGGTACTTCTATTGCAATAAAAATCATTCCAGTACATCCTCATCTGTTTCTAAAAAAAATTATTGTTATGATATATTTTTTTGCTAAATTTGTAATAATTGTGTTTAAGTCTGAGAGAGTGTTTGTCATTTATAAGTCATACTCATAACTGATTTGATCTCTAGCTCTTGGTCTATTATGAAACCCACTTCAAGTAATTGTCATAAAAATGATACCAAAAGTTTATTTTAATATTTAATGTTAAACATGTTAAGACAACATTAAGTAGATTACAATGCGGCGAGAAGGCTTGAATTATTAAAACTTATGGAACATTGCCAAAAAGGACACAAAAAATCCCATACGCCATATTGTCGTACATTTTTCAGATAATTGTTTTTAGTATCAAATTCAAAAAAATTAATATTGTTACTACATGCATAGGTATAATAAAAACCTTATGTTATAAAATTCAAAATAAAGTTACTAAAAAGTACTCGCAATTGCGGTTTCTTTTTCAAGCGCCATTTTGTCGTGCGGAAACGTGTAATGGCGTCTCTAAGACCTTTGTCTGTTACGATCTTTATGCCTTATTTATTCTTTCAACTCAACTTGACTGACAGAAAATGCTAATTGTCTAAGCACTGCCTTGTTTATTTTTTAGTTTGATTTGTGGTGTAATTTATTTGAAACTCATATAATATAATAAACGGTAGATGATATGTTTTAAAAAATATTTAACGTTCTAAAATATACAATAGAGATTTAAAAAGAAAATACTAATTAGTAGCACTACCTCGAGTTCATATGATTTAATTTGTGCTGTAGGAAATTTATTTGAAACAAAAATATGTTGCAAAGTTTAATGAAAAAATAACTACGCTAATCCGAAATTTAATAACCAAAATTAAATATGTTGCTTTTATTAAAAAAATAGTTTTAAAAATATACTACAACTATAAATAGTAGAGAAAAAAATGTATTCATACTCGCATCGGAAGCGCGGTCTCTTTGATGATCCCGCCATTTGCGCCGCCATTTTGTCGTGCGGAAACGTGTAATGGCGTCTCTAAGACCTTTGTCTGTTGCGGTCTTTATGCGTCCATGTTAATGGCTCGTCGTAAATGGAGATAACTTGATCATATATGTAGCGCTATTTATGGCTGCAACGAACTAATTTGGTTAAGAATTAATTGAATAAGGAAGCCAGTGCCGTTGCTTCGGTTAGAGCTTTATGTTATGTTTTTGAAGTAAAATTTGTACGTGTGTATGTGTGTGTGTGTGTGTGAGTTCCTCTGTGTGTGTAAGTTTTTAAAAGCTATTTAAGGACAGGTAAATGGAAGGTTAGCATGATGGTAAATTGCCATCTCTGATCGCGAACAATTGGAATGATAGAAGCGTTGTTGGTTCTTAACAAAATAAGAAATAGGAAATTTTCCATAATAAGAGGGATAAAAAAATTCAGAAAGAGAAAAGTGTTACCACTCGCCAACTGAAATTGTATTAAGACCAACGGGATAACCATACTTGACGCCGCTGTTTGTGGTAGAATCAGTTTCTTGGGGTGGTACCACTGTCGAGCCGACCCGTTAAATTAAACATTTAATCATTTCTATATTCTAAACGAAAATCCGTATTCCTTTGTACGAAGTCAATTTATTTTTGATATATAGCTTACAATTTGAAGTCGGTTTACTTTTCTTTAAAAATATTTTATTATCCTCAAAAATTACATAATTATGCATTCTGGAAGAGACCAACGACCCGTTTTGAATATGTTCGTATGTTAGATGACTTGAACTTAATTACAAGACTAGCTGTTTGCCCGCGACTCCGCCCGCGTGGACTTTCATATAAACTTTGACACCCCTCCTCATTATAAAGTTTTCATTATTTTTAAAATGTATTCTGCTATTCGGGACGGAGACAAATCCAACTAACCAAAATCAATGAAAATTGGTATAGCCGATCTCGAGTTACAAGTGTTGTAACAAACCCATCTTTGTTTTATATACATATAAAGATTAAAATAAATAAAAGCTATAATCAAACGTAATTTCGATTCTCAGTCAATTCATTGTGACATAATTCACGAGAAAACACGTAAAAAGAAATATTTTCATCCATTAAAACTCCGCGGAATTGGGAAATACGAAAAAGTTCCGAAGTGAGATTAACAATTCTTAAATAAACAAACTCATGAGTTATATATTTGGCAAGATTTGTGTGACGAAATTTGCTTAACTTTCGGTAAATATCGGCTCTGAAAGAGGACGGGAAATAAATATGTACAATCGTTGAAATACAAATACTGAAATATAAGGTTTTTATGTTAATACTTTTTTTTTACAAAAAAGTGGGAAAACTATCAGAATGATTTTAAGTGGGTTTTTTTTAATGATGTAAAGACGAATAATTCTTTGAGAAGTCTAGAAATATTAATTTTCTATTTTAAAACATTTTGTACAGATCCTTTGCTAAGAACAAAGGAGCTGCGATGTAGCGTTATGTAATATAACCTTTCTTAAATTGACTACCTAAGACAAAAATCTTTTTTTTTTCAATTCGAACCAGTAGTTCCTGAAATAAGAACGTTCAAACAAACAAACTCTTCGGCTTATTAGATTATTAATTTACAAAATATGTTACCAGTTTCTTAATTTTTTACCATCTTTCGAACTCCTCAGTTTTAGAAGTAAATCCATCAAAAAACTTCAAAGTTTGATTGACACCACTGAAATGAGTCCGTTCATATGTGAGACGCTGGGAAAATAAAAACGAAATATTTTCTTGATTGATGGCTCTATGTGGGATGTTTTAGCAAAATGCTAGGTAAACTCTAATTAAGGCGCAATGTATTTTATTTTTGTCTCTTACTGAGGCGTGAGTATGTAAAGGTCTGTGGACATTTATTGTGAATGATTACTTATGTAATGGCGAATACAAAATCTGATGAACATGATAAAAATGAAGATTTTAAAGTAGTATAGTTCATATAGTTATTTTTATCTACATTCATCTACTTATTTTACTATAAAAGATTAGAGTTCTTCGCCTCTTTATCTTCTGCTACAGGTATGAGTTTCTACAGAGAAGATAAATATTAACTATTCAAAATATATATTACGTAGCTGTAGTTTAATAAGTATATGTTCGAATTTGTCTTTGAAATTTCATAGTGACATCTTTGCCATTAGATGCAATTGCATGACACGAAAAAGAGCGTGGTACCAAGTAGTACCAAGAGTACCATTTCGACCTGGAACTATCTACCCACAAAGCTATAAAACAAACAGTGAAGTCTCATATAAAGTTATATCTCCGCAAATAGTAAGCCCCTTTTGATTATACAAATCTCGAACAAGTTCCGATGCCGTAAAACATTTCCGATTTTTCCCTTTACGTAAGCAATTCCAAGATTTATATCCTATATGTTTAGTTTTCCTTGCAAAAATCGCGTAAGGGTTTCACAATGTTTCTTTGACTTGCAACATAGCCTGGTTTTGCTTTAAAACAAAATTTAAAGTTGAAGTTAAATATTTTTTTATTCGACTAGGCTACTTTTGAATCATCATAGTATTATAAGAAAATTGTATGTCGGTGTATGACGAATTTTATGATACAATAAAATAAAATACAGTGTATAAGCTTTAATTTTAATTTGTTTCAATATAAATGTAAGTTATTAAATTGAGTTTCTTATAAGTGAATTTGTAATTCTGCACAATTTGTAATCAGATGCAATGTATTTTTTTTTAATATTCAATTTGTTAAAAACTTATTTACGCATATGTTTATCACTTAGCAAGTGTCAAATCATATAAGTATTATATTTTACATTGTCTACTCTCATTCTATTGCTACTGGGTATTGTGTATATTACCTAAATATTCTATTTAATAGCTAGACTTAATAAATCACTAATTACTACGTTTCGTCGCGTCAGTTTGTTCGTAATAAACTCATAAATTATTAAGCTATTTAGAAATATATTTTTAATTATTTTAAACCCGTTAAAAGTCGGAGAGCGTTACTGGTTCATATTACACCCACACTTAATAGTTACAGTATATCTTTATTATCTAAGCATTCCTACATTTTTAATAAAATTGAATTTTAAACGAGATATTAAAATAATTGAAGTGTAAATATTTCTTCTGAACGGTAATAAAAGAGTAATTAAAACGGGCAATGTAAAAAATCTTTTCTGTTATTATGCGCTGTTTACAAAGGAAATATTGTTGGGTGTTTTATAATACATCTTTCGTTACATAAAAATTGTACCTTATTTCATTTAGCTAGCGACTAGCTCTGGCTACGCATGCACATATAATTACTAGCTTTTGCCCGCGACTCCGACCGCGTGGACTTTCATATAAACTTTGCCCCTTTATAAGCTTTTTCCCAGTTAAAAGTAGCCTTTGTTTTATCTCAGGCTCTAGACCATCTGTGTACCAAATTTCGTTCTAATCAGTTTAGTAGTTTTAGCGTGATGGATACACAGACAGACAGACAGAGTTACTTTCGCATTTATAATATTAGTATGGATTCAAACAACAAATTATAGCCCCTGAAATATTATTTAATACGATAAATCATTTCTAACAAAAATAACTTTTTGAAACTAAAATGCGAAAAAAAATACTTCGCACACAGTAATACTTATTTTCATTTAATAGGTATAAAGAAATGATTAAATAATTATTTTCAACCTAATTTAAAGTCAGTACCGAGTAAATGCTACAACAATCGTACTACTAAGCGTAATTTGCATATTATATATATATCGGAGCAGATGGACAAAAAGAATAATCAAGATAGTGAAAACTATTTCAATATTGGTTAATTAGTCGAAGCTCCTTGGTTTATTAGAATGTTTAAATTCAAACTTAAAATAATTGAGTGGCGTTTGTCAGTTGCTATAAAAAACATTGTGAAAATAATCAGATATTGGATTATTTATAATTGGAGCAGATTATACGCCGTTATTATGATACTCTGAAGTTTTACTTATAAAGAACCTAAGAAAGAGCCTTCATGAAGGAAACAATCACCACCCCGGCATCACTACAACTACTACGACGTCACTCTCTCCGACATATATTAAGATTATTTAATCATTTCTATACAGAAATGACTAGGTAAGGATGCTTTTGAACTGTTTATAATCAGATTATACTAATGAATTTTGCGAAGCATAGAAATAGTTCCCTGTAAGTCATCTGCATTTCATATAATGTCGCGCTTTGTAATGAAGGCTTTTGTTCTAGAGCGCGCTATGGTGTGATCTGGAATTTTCATTATGTAATTTCAATGAGGCTGCGTACTGAAATTGTGTAAAGGTACATATATTTAATAGACGAGTATATGCATAGAGTTAGGCCGATTATGGAGGAACTTACCTCCCGCAAAATGTAGGCGCTATAAATGCCTTAAAAGCGGCGAAATCGTGTTTTAAGCGGCAAGGAAAGATGCAGGTGTATCATTGCATAGTATCAAACAAAGTGAAGTTCTTTTGACTGGTTTGTATACATAAAATATAGATTTAATGTTTGAAATTCAAAACCGCATTTTATACGAATTTATTATAGACTAGCTGTGCCCGCGACTACGCCCGCACAGAAAAGTGACTTTGGGCAGCATTTTTGAAAATGCCTAACCCGCGCCAACAAACGTTCAGCAAGTTCAACGTGATTCTTTAAATTGCCATAACTTTTTTATTTATCAACCGATTGACATGAATTAAA
>DWAJ01005251.1:0-11741 GCA_018238005.1 Eurema mandarina | reverse complement strand
TAATTTATTCCGTTATCTAGTTGCCATAACACAAGTTTCTGCTTAGCTTGGGACTAGATGGCGCTGTGTGTAAATGACCTGAAAATATTTATTATTTATTTATTTATTTTTATAATATTGACAATATCCAGTGCCATTTTTAGAACACCTATGAAATAATATTTAATTCTTCGAATACTTAAGCATATTTTTGTTTAAAATACGTATTATTTATTGTATTGCCTCTAGTAACAAGTGGTGTAGCAACAGGTGTTGCTACACCACAAGGTATGTAATTAATCAATGAATAAAAAAAATACGGAGAACTTTTTATAGAAACATAAAAAGAATATTTTAAACATGTATGAATATTAATGATATATTATATCACATTTATTTTATTTAGGTATAAAGCCTTGATCGAAAACTGACGATTGATAAATTATAGATGTTTGTTTAATATTAGACATATTTCATGTATAGGGTTAGTTTCGATAGCAAAATAGAAAATTTCTTTATTTATGATAATAGTATTAAAGAATGTGGTAGAGGAATGGTGGCCTGTTACGATGGCAATAATGAAATAAAATGTATCAATCCAGGATCGTCGTTAAAATTGGTTACCTAAATAATTAATCTATATCATTTATTTCATTTTTAAACATTAGATATAGGTTAGAGAACTCATGGATGTTACCATTATACTTGTAAATAAAAATTTCTATATTAAATAACTATTTGACCTCTAATTTACTTCGACAAAAATTCCAGGTATGAGTAAGAATTTAATTAACATATTAGTAGGGCATAATTTAATACTTGATGTTCTCATTCTTTTAATGCTTTAAAAATATATTATTAAGTACATATGATCATTATTTCTAGAACTAACTATTATATATAATATTATTTTTCTTATATGATAAACGCTAAAGTTAATTAATAAAATGGATGTATGTGAGTAGATGTGGTTAAATTTAAGTTGTTGATTCTTCAGGTTTCACGCAAAAACGACTGAATTGATTTAGCTGAAGCCTGTGGTTTTGCAGACATATTAGAACTTGGATTAATTTCTTATTATTCTTCGAAAACTATGCGGGAAAACAGCGAGACAACTAGTGCATTAAAAACTAGAACAGCAGAACTCAATCAGTAACAGAAAATGGTACAAGGAAACCATGGTTTGTTAATTTATAATTCAATGTTAACAACAATAGTACCTATAAATCTAAGAAATAGTTAGTAGGTGGCGATAATTAATTATCGCATTATCAACACCGATAATGTTCACGGGGATTCCCGAAATAAGTTTTAATTTTTTTGACAATTAAGTTATATTTTTGGAGATTAGTTATTATGGAAATTGTATCTGAGAGGACGTTCAAATTGTACTTAAAAAGTTTAAGTTACCAACCTGACTGAGCTTGAGGTGGTACATAATATGCTTTATATAATTATTATATATTATTATCTATGTCAGTTAAGAAAAACATTTAATAGTATGTCAGCGACTCGTGTAAAACCTCATCATTTATCGGAGGTCAGTAAACTCGGAATGTAAACGTCCGAACAGACGATACGATTCGATGTTCGCACGTCGCTATGCGATCGTACGGTACAGATACTAATCATAATTTTAATATGTATGTACATTGTACCTACATCAATAGTATTTTAAATCTAAAATTAGGGCATTCCAAATCCACAAAAAAGTAGAACTCTTAATGTTATAACGTACTTAATGTGTTTTGAAGCATATATTTTGCACGGCGCAGAATTACACGTAGGTACATGAATAAGACGCAATTTTAGGTAGAAAAATACGACACAATTTAATGAGGTCTTTTAAGCGATCAAATTTCCATAAATATTCCAATTTATTCAAATATATAGGAAACATCAAATTAATTTAGCTGGTGTATAATTTAGGACAGCTATTCACACATTCTTGCTACCTTATCAGTTTGAACTCTACTGTTTCTGTAAAAATATAATTTAATGATAAACAATATCTTATGTATTAGGCCCAAATATGATATCTCTTTAAACTGTAAGAGGAAACTAAAATTAAACGTGATGAATATTAAAAATTTACTACATGTTATCTATATACTTAGTTGAATTGGTGGTACCAGACTCCCACACGAAACTGGCTTCGAGTAATGGCATTGCCTTTTACTCGGTAACTTGGAGCACCGAAGGCCCATTTATCCTCCCTCCGTTTTTCTTTTTTGAAATAATTATTTCTTTTTTTAAGTTTACCGACTTAACGCTATTAGTTTTGCCACTGTTTTTGGGCGGGGGCAATTACCATTAGGGCAACCTCTTGATCAGTTGCCAGTCACCAAATTAAAAAAATAATATGAAAAAAAATGTATAGGTATATTATTACAGCCAAATGTTGTGTAAAGTAGGGATTTCTCTGATGATCTCAGAACGTCATAAGGTGACCTCTCTGCTAAATATAAATTGATCTTTTGGGTCGTTAGTAAATAACTTTTTTGTTTGGTAAAATTAATATGGACTAATTTTGCTAAAAATACATTTTAGAACACATACATTTATTTTCATTCTTTATTACGAAGTACAATTATACCAGGAGAATGTTTTTAAGTTGATTAAAAAGCGACAATTACGTATGTTATAAAAATGTGCTAAATTTATACTGAATAATGGCACATTGCCAGCAGACGAGAACTAGCTTTATAAATTGATTAATGAATAGAATCCAATCCATTTTTTGCTTTTTTAAGTACCTATTACTAGTATCACGAAATGGCGGATTTAAAAAAAAACATACAAAGATGGCACTGGTCAGTGGTAATCTAATCGCTTCAAGTAATACGAGAAACACTAATTGCGAGATTTGTGTAGGTAATTGTTGTTTCAATACTTTATCTACAAATGTAAAATAAATCCGCCACTGCATTTAATCTTATCTGATAGCGTTGATAAAAATAACAGTAACGATAGATAGATAAGATAACAGTAAAATATAAGCCTATTTTAAAAGAATTTTAAGTTGGCAAATCCAATATTTTAAAAGATTGCGAAAATCTATTGACTTAACCTAACATAATACCTACATTGTGTGTAGATTTTATTCCCGGTTCAAAGGAAAGAATTTAACAAGGGGAAAACAGCTAGGCGGGGCTAGTATGTATGATGTAGGAAGGAAAATAAGTTACTAAACATACATTGTTGTAACAACGTTTAGAATAATGAAGATGGAGGTAAGTGAACCATACGTCGTATGTCAAGGTTCTGGCTATTAAGTTAATTAATATCGCAATAATAACTAAAATAAAAGACGCTATTTAATTAGTTTTTGTATATTGTTTTATTAAAAAGGACTTCACAACACTAAAGCGCCTTGAAAAACATATTTGTATATCAAGGTATTAATCTGCGCCCTGCCACACTGATATGTGTGCAATTAATATTCAGGTAGACGATAAGCTATAGGTAGGTAGGGGCAAATGTATGAATATTTCCAATATCTACAAAAAACATCTGACTGCGCACATGAGTAATATAAATCTATACCAATATTTTAAAGAGGTAAAGTTTGTGAGTTTGTTAAATTGTAAGGGGTAGACTGAACTACTACTACAGAACCGATTTTAATAATTCTTTCACTAATAGTAAGCCACATTATTGCTGAGTGTCATAGGCTATATAAAAAAACCGAAGTCATTCCTTCGTTGGGCATAATGTTAATTATGTGTGAAGTGGGCACGTGTCAGCTAGTAGGTACCTTTATTATAAATGGTTTTTTCATGGGCGCCCTTGCCAGGCTAGTGCAAATTAAAATGGGACGGGGAAGAAATTCATTTAAATCAAAATAATGATTATTAAATACGGTTTGCCTAATTAAGTTGTAAGGTAATATAGAAAAAAACAAAAAGTCGAATTAATTAAATCTCTTTTTTTAAGTTTTTTTAGGCGGGTGTCGAGATTTAAATCATGCGTTGCAAAGATCCCTATAGCTATTTCTCTTGCTCATTTTGTATGCAATCATATTTATTATTCATCTTAAAAGCATTATTATTACCATACGATTATCGTCGGCGCTTACTCATGCAACTGTTTATATGAAAGTCTTTGTTATACGTGACTTTTGCCCTTTCACGAGATCTCCAGATACCTATATCTGGTAAATGATGTTGTTAGACTTTATAAATAATGATACATTATATGGCTGGTTTTATTTCTTACATTGCTGATTGTTGGCGTAGATTGCACGGACTATCATAAAATTTACGAACGAAAAAATGTATAAATTACCTTAAAATGTCTATTAACCAGATATTTAGCGTTGATAATCATAAAGCGAGTATGAAAACAGGAGATTCAGTGTTAAATTTAAGGAAAAATAGTCATATTTACAAAAAAACAGCAGTCTTAAATCCAAGATCATCGATTTACGGTATAAATTAGTAGATTGCGATTGATATTATCCAGTATTAACATTATGTAGTTTTTATCAAAGATATTTATCTTTTACAACCGTGAGAATAGACAGTGCACTATGTAAACAAGATATAAATGGGTAATATGACGCGATATTATCAATTTTGTAGGTAGTTACAATTAAAGCAAATGAAATTAAGACAAAGATTTACTTATTCTTATCTCGTAATACTAGTTCAAAGTCAAAGTAGTTATGGTTGAACCATAACTGATTTAGCGTTAAACCTTGGTAAATAAACCTTGGTTTTACCCGCATATAATAATAATAATAATAATTTATTTCCATAATAAGGTGATTTACAAAATATTTTACCCAGGCTCCCAAGATAGTACCTAAAGACTGTTTTTCAGGAGCCTCTTTCATCCAAATCATGTTACATATGCGGCACCGACACAATTCGTTTAGATATTTTACAATAGGTATATAAAATATACTAGCATAGTTTTCATACTCGCATACTCAATGCGGTAAGACGGAACGCAGTGATGATTTGGTGATAAGTGCAATGAATTCCCCATCATGAAAAACGAATAAAACTTCCAGCATGCCAAACTTCAGTTAAATGTAGTTCAGTTTCAGTTAAATAAAAGTTAATCAGTTTTGAATGTTTGTAACAATAATATACTCGTATACATCAATAATTTAATGTGTAAGCAAATAGCTGTACATAATACAAACTAAACACATTATACACTAAGTATTATTTTACACAACTATAAATCGTAATGGGATAAAGATACATACGTATCTCAGCATTTAAAAATTATCTATATTGACGTGGACAGATAAATAATGTTCGGTAACCATTAAGCGTAACGTAATAACCCCGTATGTTATCACAGTTTTTTTGACGAAGCAAATGAACTTGACTGATTAGGTGAATGTTTAAGTTGAGCAGTTAAACAGATAATAGACGGACTCACCTAGTGTAAAAAATATTGAGAGTGGAAATCGTATCGAATCCATTATCGGGTTCAGAAGTAAAGCCAGAAATATACGCTTATCCTTGAAATGTAACAATATCTTGCATTTTACACAAAGAGGAAGTCAATTATTATTGTATATTGTGCGTCATTGTCTTGCAGTCGAGAGTAAGTATTTTTATTTTCGTTGAAGACGACGTTATCAGACTCACAAAGGATATGTAGGCATGCCTTTTCATTTTCCGTAAATTTGTTAAAATTTATACACACTTGTACACTTATGCCTGTATGAACTTGGATTTGACCTTACATGTGTTAACTATTTCAGATATGAACATCATTCGAATTTAAGCAGTCATAATACCGCAGATTTATACGTGGATAAAAACGCCTTAATAATTTGTTATAATGACTATCATCATTATAATGAGATCACATATATGAAGAATTTGCAAGGCACTGGCAATTTGAGATTTAGTTTTATATATTTAATACCATTCAAACTGTGTTAGTTATAGTCATACCAGTATCCAATAGTTTTCTCTAGTTTTAAGATCGATTGTTTTGAGTTTCTTCCGTTTTAGAAGAAAAAAAAATCAGTATAACCCAAAAATAAGAATCTCTTCAACAAGAAGCTACATGGAAGTCTTAATTTTTCCTGGATAGTAATATAAACTCAATAAATTATAATTTTTAGTTGAAATTGTACGACAGCTTACTGTCCTTGGTCAGCACTCAGCATAACTGCTCAACTAATCCGGCAGTTATATTAATTGTAATAATGATCATGTTACAACGTTAATAACAGTTGACAAAGCAATTGCCTAACAGACGAATGTTAGGCCTTTTTTCCTAATAATAAGTATTTCATTGAGAAAAGTCATAAAGCATATTTACAATTACAGTTAAACAAACATGCGGGACTAATAGGCAAGTATTTTGTTGACTTTAACAATTAGTCTATGTCTACGCTAACATAACGGACATTTGCCATGCAAATAAGCCAGGTGCCGTTTTCAAATCCGCTCATTCATATAAATGTAAAGATATGCTTTTATTATAAAATACCACTCATTTTATTGTATTGACAAATATTTGTATTAATCACAAAAATAGAAATACATACATGTTATAATACGTTCATAAAACATTAGGTAATTAAAAAATTATACCTAAATACGAAAAATTTTTGAGCATGTATGTTTATTTGTTACTTTTTGGTAAGCACCAAATAAACACAAAGATACCTACTCTGTACCTCACTATTGCACCGGAAACGGCAACTATGGTGGTTTACATTTTCTTGTTTTCTAAGTTTTATACGGTATAGACAATTAAGTAATTAATAGTTTCTTACTGACAGCGGACACTGGCCGGATATGATGATTGACTGCATGCATCATGTATTCCATCACTTTAAGAGCTAGTATTGCTATAAGCTACTACGCAAGTCAAGTACTCCAGTTTCTCGCAGTAAAATCTGCTAACAATAGGAACCATTTCACTAATAAAATAATAAATATATTCAATTACCCATACAGGTAAGTTTTTTTACAATAAAGATGACACACTAAAACTATATATTATAAAACTATGAGAATCTCACCCAGTGTTAGTGTTACTAGGGTCTGAGTGAGAGGTGAGGTGAGTCTCTTCCTTAATTGAATTAATGGTTGTTTATTGGCTAAAATTATTTGGCTAAACTTCTCATTGTATCAGCGATATGAGAGAAAAAGTGTGTGTGTGTGTTTCGTGATGTAGGATGAGTGTGCGTTGCGTATAATTTGTCGTTGACTAATTTTTAAAATAGAAAATCGAATAATTGAATTTAAATCTACTTTTTGAGATTGCCATCAAATGTGAATGACCCTATTAGTACATATTTTGAACCATAAAACAATCAAGAGTAATTTATTCCTAACCTTGAATTCATAGTACCCTCTTTGACTAATTAAAAAGAGAAATATTACACCAAAGTTATTACTTACATCGTAATTTGATACGTTAACTGACGAGTTTAATTATCAAATTAAGCCGAAAACAATTCTTGTAATAAGGGTGAAGAAAAATATTACTTTGTACAAATTAGAAGCATAATATCTTAACATTAATAAAACTAAGTTGCTTCTAGTAATATAACTATTTTATTCTAATAGCATAACGTATTGTATCCGTAAGCTAGAGAATATTGTTGCCGATTACTTAAGATGTTAGTATGCCTTACTATTTAAAAAACGGCCAAGAGCGAGATAAAACAAAAAAAATCAGGTGCAAAATGCTTATAGACTTGCTTCACGTGAAATATAAAATGTTCATTTGAAGTCCTTTGTGAATTATCCGAGATTATGCATTTATAACTTCATATATTTTGATTGCATTCATTTACAAGATTTGATATTCATCACAATTTTTTGATATTCTTTTCAAAGCAGTTGAGGGATTTTGAGAAAAGACGTCCCAATCAAACGGACAGACCAATAACATTTCACGTATTTTCTTGAAAACATATCTTTATTAAAAGTAAGAAAAACTGTATATATACAACTTGTTTAACGAAAATATGACATTTAAAATTCATTAAAATAATGGTTCAGTAACACTATTAAAATTAACATGGCATAGTAGACTAATTTATACAGCAATCGAACTATAATTAGAATTGTATAGGTCATGGTAGATACGATTTACTTTGAATGCAATTCAAGTCTAGCTAAGCAATTATAGAAAATAAGTCCACTTATCATTGATAACATTATACATTAACAGTGCCTCAGATATCGACAGTTTAACGGCTGAACACAAATGATAATTATCATTTGTGTTCTTATTCTATTAATTATATATAATTAAATTTAAGTACATCTCAGAATAATTTAGTTTGACAGTTTGCAATTAACATAATATGCTCGTATCTAGTTAATTTTCGTTGCATTTGAGTATTCAGTCACAAAACAATTATTAATTACAGGAAGTTAATGACTGGAGCGACTTGTTGTTTGGGCGAATTTAAGGTGATACCTATTTAGATATGGAATCTTACTTGCGGACAGGACATTCGCAATGTAATCACTATTCATTTCCTCTATCAAAAGAAAACTTTTTTCGCCAAGTTACAGATAATTAATTTAATTTAATAGTCATTTTAAAACCTACTGTGTTTAACAAAAACTTGTTAATGAATTTATAGAAAATGTAGGTAATAGTTTACACCTTGAAATTCGAGTGTGCTGTTGCAAGAGAAGAAATAAGAATACGAAACAGTTTAAACAGTTCAAAATAATTTTTAATAAGGCCGAAGGTACATAGTGCACACGGTGTTAGATTAATATAAAAATAAGTTGGAAAGGAACCAGAAACATAGGAAAACTGTATTTAAGCTCCATTAAACATATTTCATGGCTAAATATAGTATTCTAACACACGCGCCTCTGTTCAAAAAATTGCCCCGGAATTGAATTTCTCCATATTTTCATTTCAGATTAATATGTCTACTAAAGATAAGCACATACACTGTTATATAAGCACTGCTAATCATTTTATTGTATCACCGATAAAGGCCAAAATACCCAACTAGATATGATAATTGCAATATATTCACGATGCTACGTGAAGCGCTCCTTATCTATGCCAGTGCTTAGCTATAAACTACAATTGAGAATTTATTTACACCTAACACTTGTTAAAGTTTTGTTAGTTGTACTGTTTACTTCAAAGGAATATTAACAGATTATAAATTACAAATCACGTGATTAGAGGAGAAAATTTTCATGCAATTTTCAAAATATAGGGTACACAAATTCAAGCAGGTAAAAAATGAAGTGTATTTTTCTATGGTTGTATTAATATACTTTTTTGTAGTCGATTGCACTAAAAAAACTTTAGGCTTTGACAAGGTAAGAAGTGGCTCAAACTTGGTAAGCTGAAGTATTGCTATGAAATAAATTTGGAAATAAATTATAAACACACTCAAATACGACAATAAATAATTATTTATACTGAGTTTATCTAATACAATACCAGTGCACTTTGACTTGAAGCGGAACAAAAATAGTTGTTTACTAAGATTCATAATTATTACCAACTCATGAAATCATATCCACTCATTGATTACGAACCTATTATAGCGCTGTTTATTCTTTATGCAACGGTCATTTAACATTAAGTAATACATAACATTACTCATACGTTAAGGAAAGGAATAAAACACTAAACTTGAAAGCCCATTATTTATTTTATATACTTACAAAATATTTTATAACGATATCACTGGTACTAGAACAAACTCTCTTAACTAATTACATCAGATATGTATTTTTCATAATCTTACAATGAAAATATGAAAATTTTAATAAGACAATTTAAATGCATCACCGTGTAATTTAAGCATAAAATCTTTTTTTAGAAATGAAAATCAGGTTTGTGTATATATCAACCTATTTTAATTGAACTTTTTTATTTATAGAACTCAAGAAATATGTACAGCTAAATTGCCAGCTATTAACGTGTGCGTCATGCAATATTTTTAAAACAAAACCCGATAATTTTAATTTCAACATTCACTTAATACGAAACATTTACCTTTTTCGGTCCTTTTGTAATACAATATATTTATTGTAATAACGGTTAAACTCTTATTAACTTACCACCGTATAGTAGGTAACCGTATAGCACCGTAATATATAATATATATCATATAATTATACAACACACGTGTTTCCGTATTAATGCATTATTGAACGTGTTTGTAAATATAGAAATGAATAACATTTAGTTACCTACTTATATATGACAATTGAATGTCGAATTCTGTTGAGATTACCAACGAATTTACTCTTGGTATTTCATATCGTCACAAGTGACTTTGATTTACTAACGACCAAATACTCATACGCAAATTAAATTTAAGCACGTCTTAAGTCTCGTAGTTTTGACAGAATTGTATAGCCAACTGTCAAATCGGACCGGTTTAAGTTGTACTTAAATTTAAGTTGCGTTTCAGTATTCCGGCATAGGTGCTAGAGATTTAGAGACTTATTTTTATAACATGAAATCAACTGAACACATGTAAGTTTCGTATGTAAGTTACACATCGTCTTATCATGCAGCAATTTCACTACAATTATAAAATCATTAAACCTTTTACTAGTTATTATCTAAGTAAAGTACAACGTCATGATAATAACAAAATATTCTTTTTTTATGGAAAAGTAAAGACTATTGTGTGCCATTTTTACATGTCCTTGTCCTTCTATCATTACATAACTTTCGTAAAATGATAAACTTCTATAGAGACCTATTTAAAATAAATAATACTATGAATTGCAATTCTTTATCAGTGTTTTATGTCGACGCACATATTGAAATACGTGTGGTTACAATAAAACGACATGTTAAGTGATAAGGCGTTTCGTTAAAAATTATAAATACAATATTTAATCATGGTCTGTAAACAAAGTATGCCATTTTTGCTATCGTAAAATTTAGATCACATTAAAATGCAATAACGACAATTTTAATGCGTAAAAATTTTAACCAAATTTTGGACATAGTAAAAATATGCAAATAGATTTGATTTGGTATTTTTTTTTTAATTACAATACATTATTTGAAGAACACTTCATGACAATATTATTTGTCGTTTCCTACTTAATCGATATTTTGATATACTCTTTATTTCACATTCACTCTTAACAAATCTAATAATCTAAATTGAGCCATTCTATTTACAGTCAAAATATAAACTGAAGTTTATTGTGTTGAGGCACTTACTATAACGCAACATTCGTTTATGAAGAAAGAATACATATAATATTATATACACGAATATTACGTAATTGATTAAATAAATGGAATCTTATTAATAGATAAGAATTAATTATACTAACTTATTGATATCCAGCAGAATTATTGTTCCAAACAATTCTATAGGTATAAAATATCACAATTATTGTACTCATATTCGTTGCCTTTCCACTAATCTTATCCCTATTTCAACGATCATCTATTTGTTTTTCTTTTTCATGATTTTTACCATTAAGCTCTACAGCTTCTGGAATACCGTCGTGTTCATCTAGTTTTTTATAACCCTTTGGACCTATTAACGATAAAACTACTGGTAAGAACAATAACCCACTAAATAAACCAAACAATATTACTAATAGGAAAATTTTGAAAAATGATTGGAATGTGTACGCCTTTGACATACTTAGAAGCGACAAAGAAAGCAGAGTTGATCCTCCGCCAAGTAAAACAGCTGTTCCAATCGATGTCACTGTTTTAAACGCCCTGTCATGTCTCGATCCTTGCGTGAAGGTTAAAAACGAATGGCCCACATGTGCCGCGTAATCGACGCATAAGCCGATTGC
>DWAJ01005250.1:0-11741 GCA_018238005.1 Eurema mandarina | reverse complement strand
TGTAAAACATACATTTTTTTAATTACTAATTTCATTTAAAAAGTCCATTTAAATATTTGATCGAAATGTATTTTATATGTAAATTAATTTCTTTTTCGTGATAAAAAATTCAATTAAAGAAAAATAAAAGTATTTAATTACCTAAGTACTTTACATTATAATAAAAATAATTAAAAAATATATGTCGTACATATACATTTTCGTTCTTTTTTTCATATTAGATAGAATAAACAGTAAAATTTTAAAAATTACAGAAAATATTTTTTTTTATAGCATAGGGGGCAAACGAGCAGGCGAGCCACCTGATGGAAAGTGGTCATCGCCGCCTATCAACACCCGCAGAGCTTGACAGCTCTGGAGTGGGTTGCCGACCTTTTAAAAAGATGTACACACTCTTATTAGATGGATATAGGATCTTAAAAATATATGGCAAGGATTATACATCATATTCATCAACTGCAAGTTCTTATTTTATGATAAAGAAAAATGCATATGTATGCTTATTTCTATGGAAAAATGTCAACATACAACCCACAAGCAAAAGCAATCAATTAACCAATTATTTCTTATAAATATAGATGTTAAAAAGAATTTAACTCCCATTTCAAAGGAATCAAAGGTTATATATATCCTGTTCATTCGAACAAAATATTCAGCTTTATGTATTATTAAGCCGTTTTTTCCCACGTTTTTATCCATGTAGTTCTCGTTCTCGTGGGAATTTCGGAAATTCCTTTCTTAGTGCACCTCTATGGTACCTAACCTACGTCCCTTCCAAATTTCAAGTGGCTATGTTTAGCCGTTTAGATGATGATATGTCAGTCAGTCAATCAGTTTCTCCTTTTATATTAACAGATCAGAGGTTTCGATATCAAAATAATTGGTTACTTGTAAGTGCTAGTAAATCCCAAGCAATTATCACCATGACAACAAAACAAATTTCCTCAATGCAATGTAACGGCTAGAGGAAATTATAATGGAAAACACCAAACTTGTTATGGTCCCGCACACAAATACAACACTTACATGATTATGACAACAATGGCTTATCAACAAATTATATACCATTGTGGGTATATAGCTTAATTTATTATTAACATCATCGGAGTAACAGAATAATATGGGAATTTATTATATTTAATCTAAAGTAAATGCCAGTCTGGCTCTAAATTTTTTGATTATATTATCATTATATTGTATGACAAGGCGTTTCAATTTCTAAAGGGACAGTTAATGTTTGGGCAATAGCAAATTATACTTTTTGAACATTAAAGAAAGTCATTTACTAATGTTAATGTTTAAATTATCAATAATAGGTAGGTATAATGTCAATTAATTTGTAAAAGAGTCATTAATTTTTTATATTTGCCACTCGTGTAATTAATTCATTCGAAATAATTTTGGCATTCAGCACTCATCTATAACATTGCCTTGAGCACAAGACTTTGTTTTTTAAATGCCTTATACAGTATTTAATCATGCATGATAAATAAAATGCTCTAAAAGTATTCATTAAATAATTAATGGTATTGTTTGATGTAACCATTGTTGCCACAATCACAAAAACATTATTATAAATTAAGCTTACCTCAACATATTCCTGAAATTTTCCAACTCCCGAATACTATTGGACAGCCGAGCAAAGGCATTGAATAAGGCTACAATTTCTGTCCTCTGGAGACGCTTGTGTGCTTTATGTCTCAAAGGGAGAGTGCCTTGCAAGGGATCATCCTCACTGTCCCATCTACCTGAAAACAAAATTTTCAAAGCCGTTCCCAACCCCTGAGTTTGCAATTTACCCCACAATTTACATTTATCACAACCAACACAATCCATTATCCTTGAAATGTTCAAAAAGTGTTCCCTAAATTCCGCTTTAAGCTTAGCAGCCTGACTTCCACCATTAAACATCAGTGACTCATTGAAATGATCTGGGAATGAGTAAATTACTCCAAGCATATTTCTTATAGCACTTCTTGTTTCTTCATCTTCAACAAGATTTCCTGTGAAGTAATCTTCTCGTTCCAGATAAGGACCGGCTTTTGCTAAGGCCCTCATTTCTAATAAATATACAAAGTACAAATTCTTTAACCAATTAGGACCTTCTCCATGAGTTTGGGATGGATCAAATCTGCGTTGAAACTCTTCTAAATTTGGTCCCCATTCACCATCAGGTGGTGCAGCAAAACCAAGCTTTTTTTCTGACAACAAATACTTGGAACATAGATGGATGTTAATGCTAGTATGGAGACCAGAAACAGCTCTGTAAAACACCCTCTCTTCTAAACACATGTTGCCCAAATCTGTACTGAGAACATATGGAAATGATTCATATGGATTGGCCTTTGGACGGAAGCAATTTTCTTGGTATATAGTTCTCCAAATTCTGTGAGCTGATGGCCCCTTATATCCTGTGTACCTCTCAGGGTTCAGAGAAAGATCCACATACTCAGCTTCAGCATCTTTGTCATCACATTGACAGAAATTATCAACAGAATCATCATAAGCTTTCCACTTTGCAATCTCAAATTGACTTGCTGCGCTTATAGTTAAATTCAAGTACCCCAAGTCAGGATCATGATCAGCATCAGGGTTGCAAGGAGACTGCCCCTCTTTAGTGTATTTTGTTAGAGGTGATTCCTCTAAATCTTCAACTTCATATCCATCAAAGCCCGGCACACTTTCTTTAGAACAGGTTTTAATATGACAATATTTCATAGCACACCTGCTATCGTCGGCCCAAAAGGGACATTCTTTTTTCAAATTGACTTTATAAAATCGAAAATAGTCTTTGCTTACCAAGCTCTGTATCCGAGGAAATATCTTAACGTTATTGAAGTAATCAATCGTGTCCACGTTACAAGAACAGTCTCCGAGAGCTCCATGAAGCGATTCAAAACATGCATTGCTATCACAAGGAGTCGTTTCAAATAATTCCGTATCGTACCCTACTGCTTGTACTATCGCGACAGCGAATATAATAAATACAACACAATTCTTTCGAACCATTTTGATTGTCTTCATTCAGACACTACTAATTTTATTCACATTCACAATTTAAAATAGTTTTCTGATGTTGTTCTTCTGCTTTGTCTAAAGTTAAAATACATTATT
The DNA here is from genome assembly GCA_018238005.1 of Eurema mandarina. Taxonomy (NCBI): domain Eukaryota; kingdom Metazoa; phylum Arthropoda; class Insecta; order Lepidoptera; family Pieridae; genus Eurema; species Eurema mandarina. The sequence goes on along the minus strand of DWAJ01005250.1, from coordinate 8,627 downwards.
TTCTAAAATAGACTGGTCGATGTGCGATCCGTCTTCTCCTAATTGAAGTCGTTTCCAAAAAATCGACCAAGTAAAAATTGCCAAAGAAGTGACTAGGACAAGGCTCTCCACTACACTGATTCCGATATTTAATGTTGTGGGAAACATGAAAATTGAAAGTTTATTAATTTTGTAAAACTCAGATCACAATACAATGAATTTGACATCTGAAATTGACAAGAATTGAAGAATTTAGAAAGTTGACACTTGACAGATAATAATAAACACGTAATCCTGTCATTCTTACATAGTATTGCCATATATAAAACATTAAAGTGAAAATGTATTTTAATACCATTAATTTTTACGTATAAAACGAAACATAGAAATGATAACCCTTATGTGGATTTATTAATCTTAGCGATTCATCAATCATCTTCCTTTACTATATAATATATACATACATATTATGTAGTCCTAAAACAATACTCTCTAGTCCAGTCATTATATACATCCTACTAGGTTGAATGTTTAATGTTATATAAAAGAGATCTTATCATTTTGGTTTAGAATATTTTTAAGTTCTGCTATGTAAACCCCAAAGATATAAAATTCTTTATAGTATAATAATTTGCCGACGCCACGAACATTGTATTCTTAGCCTGACTACGTAACTCTATTTGTTCGTGGACTTAATTTTCAGTCAGTTCCACAAGTTTGTTCTAAATATGTTGATGCATTCATACAAGTTTTTACTTCAACTTCAGAAAGAGGAAGAGATTTCTCAATTCGATGTTTTTTTTAAGATATATTTAAATATAGTGTATTGTGTTTTTGAATAAAGTTTCTATCTATCTTTCTATTTAATGCATATTTCTCTATACCCGTGCGCACTTTTGCACATACTTCGTTTGCCTATACGAAAATTTTCTTCTGTCCTACGACACCGCCGTACTGAGGATGTTACCAGGCAGGGTCAGGAGAAAACAATAAATCGAGTATAGTCATAGGGCATTGCCAGTAATGAAATAAGAGACACACTCGTCGTTTAAAATTTATTAATATCATATAAATCCACAAAAGCAGTATCTTCGGAAATGCAAAAGAGATTCAAATTACAATAGATAATCATTGCTCCCGACACATTAGATACTATTTACAATCATTGAATTAATAAAATGCAGAAATGCATATAAAATTTAAACACTCTATAGTTAATTGTAAAATGGACGTATAGACAATATAAAATTTGAAAATGTTATATATCATAATGTAACGAAACAGCTTATCTTAACTTAACATTACTTACGGAACTAAAGCCTTAGTGAAATCAACTTATTGTAATAAAAATGAAATTAAATTAGTAGCTTATGTGCTACTAATAAAAACAAATACAAATTGCATATGAATCTTTGATACATAAATATAATACAATACAGTATTATGAAAATATATGTTGTCGTCAAAATTTAATAAATGTTTCGATACAAAAATTGTTATCTATAAAAAGTAGCTTCACATTTTCGGTAAAAATATCTCGTTTTTAATCAGTATAATAATTATATATTATATAAAAGAAAACATAAAACAATGTCGTTTTATATTAAACAGTCAAGTGTGTTATTTTTATTACATGAAACTCTATCGTCTTGAAATCAATGTTGCAAGCATAGAATTTAATGGTAACAGCATCAAAAATTTAAGGTGGGGTTCTGTTTGCGAAATTTTACAAAAATTGTACATTATGTTTGAATAATCGCTTGTTTTTCGGCTGATTGATTCTGGACGTCACCTTCTTACGCATACCTGAAATGTATAATTTAATATTAAAATAAACACACGTTTAATGCGAACGTTAAATTATTTTCATTGTAACTGGTACCATAGATTAAATAAAGAATTTATTAACAACACAACATGAAAAATTAGTAATTCAAAAAAGGAATGTTATTAAAAATTCAACAAACATTTTTTAGAAACCAAAAAATAATAAACACCAAACAACATGGACATGCAAAAAAAACTTTTGTTTTTCATAAAACAATTTCAAAACACTTACCCTGTATCCTGAGGATAAACTATTTTTTCAAATTTGAATTAAAAACAACGTAATAAGAGCTTCTTTTATTATTTATTACTTTAAAAACATTACGACAAATCGTAACTAAGACAATAGATCGATAAATCATCCAAATTTTACTCTTGGCACATTCTAAAAGACATTAATATTTTAAAATGGTAAAAGTTCCAAAACTTTCTCTTTATACATTGCAAAACGTTACAAGAGTTAAACTATACATGTCGCACTACAAATGTTATAACAATACAACAAACATGTTTTATAAAGATTTACAAAAGCTCACGAAACACCACTTATAAATAAAATCCACATTTACCGAAGCCATACATTTTGCTACACCTTAGGGTTAAACATAGATTTATTTGCGCACATACACGTGTTAGTAAAGCTTTTTAAGCATTTTTATAACATATAAGAGCCAACATAACAACATACAAAAGTATATATACGGCCAAATTGAGAAATTTTTTGAAATTGGTTAAAAATATAAAAAATTTATAAGATTTTAAAGAGATAATTCTTTTGTTATTTTAGCTCCAAAACGAAATTAAGACGGTGAATCATTTAAAACAGAGAAGTTTGTGCGTAAATTAAAATTAATCATTTTAATTATATACTTTCTTTTTTTATTTAAATAAAACATAAACTTGTGCATGGAAATATTATTTATTTGAAGAATAAATAAATAAATTGACCGTCTTTAACCAAACACCACAAACATTTGAAACATTTTACAAAGCTTACAAAAAACCCAAATACAATTTATGCCCAACTGTTGTTGTATGAAAACTGGCAATCTTTTAATATTTACTCCATCTTATATTATTGTTGTAATTTTTTTAATAATATTGTTATATATGAGCTTATTCTATAATCGTCAGTTTTCTTGAAAACAGTTAAATGCTAAGCTCCATTTGTGTACACAGTACAAGGCAAGTTAGAAAAAAAAAACAAATCAAATAACCATTCGAGTTAAAACAAAACAGCTTCCATTTTTAAATTAGAAAGCGGAACTGAGGCCACTTTTTAATTGCCATAAAAAAAACAAATGGAATTTAACCAGTCATGCAACACCACAGCCGGTTGGGGATTAGACAAAAAAATTAAAACCAAATAATTGTGTAGGTACCAGTTCTAATGTACAAAATATTAGTAGCGAGACCTTCTGTCCATATTCCTGATAGAGTTCGCGAGGCACAGCGCGAACAGAGCTCCGACCACCTGCAAAATAATTATTTTCATTTAATTTTATATTGTATCTTCATGTATCTTACCACACTTCCATATAGGAGTTATATTATCTGTATTTATATTGACACATCGAAACCGCGTAATAGATATCTATTATATATTATATTCCAGAAGGTATAAGATAAATAAAAATGCTTGCTTGTTAATTATTGTAACTATTAATTAGTGCATTCCGACTGGTAATTAACCAATAATTATTACATATAACATTATGTATATAGTTGGTGCAATTGTTTACGTAGCTTGTAGTTACATGAAAAAGTTCTTATTTAAGTAACAAATATTAATATTAATAGTTTGAAATTTTGTTCTCTAATGCAGCCCCTTTGGTCTCTAATACAGCAACAGCCTCTTTGGTCCCATTACCTTAACCTTTATCAGTATTTTAAAATCAAAACAGAGATAATATAGACCATACACAATTGACATAAGACACACTAATATCAACCTAGTCCTCATATATCTAAACCATTTTAGTTTTAAATCCCCTAGTTTCGCCGTTAGCAACTGTACGTATCTCCTAGCACTTTGGCTACCAAAGGCAATACAGACTACAGTATTGAACATTCCACAAACTCAACCATAGACAATAGAGCATGGACTAGACATTACCTCGACACAAGCCACGCCAATAGCGACACCAGCGATGGTCTTGTTCCATTTCTCATACAACTCAGCAACTTTGGTCGCGCATCCAGTAGTGTTGGCATCAGCCACTGTGCAAGTATCACCCAGCACTTTGCCAACGGAGCTCAGTTGGGTGCAACAGGACTTGGGCAGGATGCCTGCTGAGGAGAATCCGTAGTCTGACACACCGGTTTTACCGCAGCATTCCAACTGAAATTGAGATATGAAAAATTGGTTAATTGGTTAGTTTGATATTTTAAGATTATAAATTATACAGAAATTCTTTTAAACTTTTTAAAATGAAACAGAATAAAGACACAAAAGAAATGTATAAGAAGACCAGTTAAGACATGTACAATACACAAAAAATTTAAAAAAATAGGAAAAATAAACTTAATACAAGTAACTCATATCTATCTACTCGTACATATAGAGACTTTAATTACACTCATATGGATTAGGTGTAAAAGTGCAAAGTAAAGCGTCTTCTAATACGATTGTAAGCTTACAGACAAATAGTACAGTTTTTCTTCTATATGGTTTCTTTACTAACATTGTAAAATATTTTAAAGGAACAAGAAGTAGTAGCTAATATTAAGTAATTAAAGTGTCATTTATACTATGTATCTTAATATAATCAGGAAAAGGTTTAAATTGTACACAATGTATTTAAAGGTATGTCTCACTATTTGAAGTCAAATATTTCGATATTGAAACCACCTAACAATAACAGTTTAACTATTTTTTTTATATACTAGCTTAACGTTGAATGTTTCTACATCTTTCTTCATTCATATATCGAGAACTCTCAAAAGTACTAAGTAGTACTTTCGCTCGATGCATGCAATTACATGTGCAGTGCCAAAAAAATTATAAATGTTTTATGTAAAAAATTACTAAATAAATTAGGTAAAGTTTTAAGCAATCAGCAGAAGAAGAAAGCGACATTATTTTATACCCTACTTCATTAAGTAGGGTTCAGATGTTCATACCTGGGTTTGGATGTTATCGAAGACAGTGCTGGCGGCAGGGTCAACGGCTCGTTTGTCGAACACAGAATCTACGGACTTAACCAATCCGGCTTTCAGGCTGTCAGCGAATGTGAACATCAGAACACCCAACACTACTTGGACGATGATGATCACCAACAGGAAGATCGCGTACTGGAATAGAGAGATTTAATATTTGTTTAGTAAGATAATATTCAATATGGTTTTGCCATGAGGACAAGATGAGGCTTTCGTTAAATAAACGTATAGAAAATAATAAGCGTTTTTATCTGCTCTTTGTCCATACTAAAATTTGGTATTTTATTTATATTACTCGTCGTTGTCACTCGAAATCGAATGCAATTTTTAACAAATAATTTTTCGGTACATACAATGTTTTCAAAGTCTGTATTATTTATTTTAGAACTTTCTAACTATTCGAATTTGAAATTGTGTTAAACAAAACTTCCTATACAAATACCAAAAACTTTTATAATTCGGAATTTAAACATTCTGAATAACAGCTTGAAAAATTACGTATGAAAATGTTTGGACAAATAATTTGAAAACAAACAACAACATTTCATAGTGGATGAAACGTATATTTATGGGTTGTCGAGGTTTAAGCTCCAATAAATCTCTTTGTTATCCTGCGAGCCCCGAAGTTATGAAAATATTGATTCGAATAATTTTACATAATTTTAATAGTATTTGAAATCATAATTATTCTTATTATATTACGAATGCAAACTTAATACATCTAAATTGTGACTTTACGCAAAGTGTGACGCAATCTTCTTAATACTTTCCTTATTTTAAAAATTCTTATGAAAATCTTTGACGGGAAATTCCATACTAATGAAGACGTATTTATCATGACTAACTAAAGATGAATGTGTATTAGTACACACACTAATATTATTAAGAGGAAAGATTTGTATTAATGGATTTTTGTATGTAACGAATAAACTCAAAAAGTACTGGACCGATTTTGATATTTCTTTTTTCATTAGAAAGCTACATTATCACTGAGTAACATAGGCTATATTTCGTACTATGTCTACCCGTGCGAAGCCAGGACGGGTCGCTAGTAGTTAATAAAATGCTTTGTAGTCAGTGTTCATACAGGAAGCGGGTGTTTACAATACGAGCATATAAATTAATAGTGTCTAGAGCCTTCATTTTATAGCACTGATTAGATAAAGAGTACGGCATATTAACTTCCATTTAACTAACGGATATTTTTTTCTTAATAAGTATACAACAACAATAATTTACTTTGAAAATAAAACAATATATAGTAGAATTATTGTATTTCAATTTTGTGTATAATTTATATTTTTACTTGACTTATTAGATTAATTGAACTAAAATGTAATAAAAAACTAAGTCTAAAATTAGAATACATCTTAGACCAACTGTTTTACCGCGAAGCTTAAACGTCAAATGTTTAAAAAGTTGCCATGCCAAAAAATATTATTTAAAAAGGTAATTAACGCGATCTAGTTATAGGTTCCTGTTAGTACGACAAACAAGGCATATAAGTGGAACGAAAGTCGCTTTCCAGCCGTTGATAATGCTTTGTTTGACTAACAATCGCTTACCGACACAATACCGCATACTGTTTGTGAATTCTTTCGTTCTACGTATGTTTTTAACATGTCTGAGTGACATACATTTTCACTTCCATGATAAGAACTAGTCATTAGAAGAAATAGCTGACGTAAATTATGAGCGTTAAAGGCAATTAAAGGACTAACTTGTAATTAGAAAGAGTCAAAAACGATTATTTTTATTTGTTTTCGATACATACAATGCTTTGTAATTATGTGTACGTAATAATACGTGTTATGAATACAAGATCTTTTTTGTGTAAAATAATAAATTTATGGTTTCTCTGTAAACAAAGCATTTATTTTTTTAACAACTTGTAGTTCTAGCTACATATCTAAGTACACACGTTATGAAAGTACTTAATACAAAACTGTAAACAAGGAACGACATTTATGTTTATACTTCTACTAATAATTATTTTTAACAATTTAAATATTACTTTTAACTTTTCCAAATTCCTTTATACATATAATTTTATAAAATCCAACATTGACATTTGGTTCAAAGTAAGTGACAGCGCTAATCGCGGTAAAATTAAAATTAAGAAATAATATTTAATTTCTTTAAATATATTGAAGACAAAAACCCTTGGCATGATATTTCTTAACGCTCGTGGGACGGTGACCTTTTTCATGTATAGATATTATAATAGTTGAGTTTTTGTTTATATTTACAATTGTTTGTTCTTATTTTTAAAAGAGCAACTATAAGAGTTTCTTCTTTCTTGGTGGTTCTTCTCTGTAGAAACTGCCTTCCGAACCGGTGGTAAATGTTTTGTAATGCCATGGCGATTCAATAGTGTTACTATATTATGTAGCCTAATTGAATAAAGATACTTTTGACTTTGACTTAGACTTTGACTTCATTACGACGTATACTATTTGCACTTCAACTTTAGATCAAGTTAGTATGTTTTTTCAAATAAGAATAACGGCAATAATTAATAATAATAACTGTAGACCGCAACGTCGCATACCACCAGGCGACTCGTGGTCGAACGGAAGCCCATTTTGTATTAAATAAAAAAGTATTCATCATTGAATTAATTAATTATGATTCACTTGCTATATTTTATTTAAAGCTAGGATCTTATTTCATGCAATCGTAGTGTTAATTTACGCTCAAATGTTTATTAGCTTTTAAGTTCATGTACCAAAAAATGAACCCTTATTGGCTTTTTTGTCTGTTTATTAGTCATCTAAATATCTCGCCAACTACTAGGGCTATCAGCTTAAGATTTGTTTAAATTATATAAGATTTCAATGTGGCAATGGCCTGTTGCAAGGCCCACCAGCGGCCCATAGGCCTCCTCATGACGCTAGGCGACGTGATCACAAAATACTGTCCATGCCGCGCCAACGCCGAACACGTGTGACTTACGTATATAAAGTTCGCTTCACCCAGAGGGCTGGTTTGCACCCCAAGCTACCGAGCGCCCCTAAGCTACTGCAACAAGGACTGGACGATGGCATTGGATACCTACGCGCCGCGTACGTTGCGCGCGCGGTATTCGCTGGCCAGTGGCGAGTTGTTCAAAATACAGTGCGTATTGTTTTGGAACGGATTTCCTTATCGCTCGCTAGACGGATAATAAAGACCAAAAGTTAAGTTAAATAGGACCAAAAGTTATAACAAACAGGTGTGAAAGTTTGAGGCGTGCGCGTTATATATATATATAGATCTCTCTCTCTCTCATAGAAAGCAAGCCTATTTATTTTCGTTTAGATTTTCTATTTCACATTGAATCGTAAGTCGCGACTATTATTTTTGTGAAGTGTATAGGTACAGGTTTTGTGTAATATAATCATTACATAGTATAAAACAAAGTCGCTATCGCTGTCTGTCTGTCCCTATGTATGCTTAGATCTTTAAAACTACTCAACGGATTTTGATGCAGTTTTTTAATAGATAGAGTGATTCTTAAGGAAGGTTTATATGTATAATACATGCATAATATAGTAGAGAAAGACTCATAAATTTAGAGGTTTCTAATGTGATGTCGTAAATAAGAACGTTTTTTTTTGCCCTTATATTGCAAACGCTGGCTGAACCCTACGAGATAGACCAAAATATTGTACTACAGTATT
>DWAJ01005249.1:0-11743 GCA_018238005.1 Eurema mandarina | reverse complement strand
CTCCAAATTATATTGTGGTCTTTGTGCCCAAATATTAAGTTATTAACTAAAGGTCGTTCAAATTATTTCTAAAACTTAAACCTATATACCACGTCATTTTAAGGATAATTTCATTCGGTAATTGATTTAATGATCACAAGAACATTCGCTATTCGAATCATTAAAACGATGTTAATTTTTTTTTTAATTTAACACTACACGTAGATCTTGATTTTGATAAGTTTGTTTCGTGTGTAATTTTTTCTATTGTGATTTATGTCATTGTGTATCAGTTATAACCTAACACCTGCAATGTATAACGATAACAAACAAGCAAATTAATAATAAAAATTATTATTATAAGAATTGATTTCCTTCATAAGGTGATTTACAAAATATTTTACCCAGCCTCCCAAGATAGTAAATACTGTTTTTCAGGAGCTTGTTTCATCCAAATCATGACACATATGGGGCACCGACACAATTCGTTCAGATATTTTACAATAGGTATATAAAAATATAAAAATTCATCTTTAATCAGTTACAAAGCGAATTAATACAGTAAAATTTCTTTACTTCGTTTTAATCGTAGAACCGGGATATATACTATGTAATTTATAAGACTATACTATATACTGCCTTCTGTAAGGGCGCCCGTGACCCTCAAATCACAACCTAATGCGGTAAGACACAGTGGGGTGAAGGCCTTCAAAGGTTTGATTTAACCCATGGTTCTTTTTCTTATGGAGTAGCGAATATGGATTTCTCCTCTTAATAACAAAATAACAATTATGGCTATAAATTATATACATATCATATGTATAAATCTATTTTGTTTAAAGGTACAAACGAAAACGAAAAATTTTCTTGAGCAATTTTTTTGTAAAATTAGTTCTGGTATTTCTTACGAGAGTTCTTATTAGAGTTGAATTACAAAGTACTGGCGGTAAATGCAACTTTTTGTATTAGTTCTTTTCGTTTAAAAGTTTGAAAGGTCATACAATATGTATATTTTTGTGAATTTATTTATACACATATAGACTTAATAATATAGTACTCATATATTCTATGTGTAAAACGATGCTCGTATGTGTCCTCATATTGTAAATAATTTCCTGGAAAATGACAACATTCTCGCGATATAATTATAATAATCGCTGTAATATAAATTTTTCAGTATAATTAGATGCCGCTGTTAGCTCATAAACCCACTTTTCTGTTAGTAAGTAAGACTCATATATGTATATTATCATAATATGAATAAACATCGGACATTATGTTACTTTATAACCGAAATTTTATAATACGATAATAATAGGATTCAAAGAGATTCAAAAACAAATGAATATTTTTTACGTTCGTTCTTTTTGGCTTTGTAAGAGTTCGTATAAATTAGCGAATTTTGTGGCATAATTTTTTGAACTTACAATTTTTTTCTGTAATAAAAATCTACAAAAAAACATTGCCTTCGGGTGAAACCACAAGGCAAGGTGCTAGTGTTAAAAAGTTATACAAGTTGAATAAAAATCATTTTATATTTTTTAAATTGATTACAAATTTCGAAACGCATATATTTTACAGCGAGTCATTGACCTTTTAGTGCAGCTACATATGTGACAGTTGTATGATTTTTATGATTGATTTTATTAGTTTTAATAAATTTATACAGCTATATGTATTGAATATTACATGTTTCACTTCAAAATGTGGGCGTAAATATTTATATAGTTTATCATAAAATTTATAGTAACAATATTCCTATTCAACCGCTCGCATAAAGGTATTAAGAAGTAATTAAGTTCATTTTCATTATACGAAAATAACAGTACGTACATAATTTAAACATTGTATAGACGTATCATTTAATTGCGTGGATATTCAAATATGTATTATGCGACTGTCGGAAATCCGTCATGGCCAGCGATTCACTCGTACATCTTGCAGAGAAAGCATTGTAATATCATTACATAATTTAAAAAATTACAATTAACATATATATAGCTTTTATTTCCATACGCCTGTACGTAGAATTCAGAAGATATTATTATTAAAACTATAAACACCACGCACCCGATATATCACCGATGTGTCACAGAACAATTGTTTCACACTCGCTCACAAGTCACTGGCGCTAGTCAATAGGATGTGTCTTTACCGACGCGCGAACATCAACTGCGATCATCGCTCGCTCCCGACGCCGTGATAACCGATAACTATGGCTTAAAGATTTACGAAACATTTACACGGTTCGAAGTTTGAATTCTCAGTTTTCAACATGTTATGAATGGGATGCAGTACAGACTATACAGTATACACGCTTGCTTTGACACGCGTTACTAATGAGGATGCGAAATCCTGACTATTTGATAGAATGAGGTGAATGCAATACAATATGCACACAAAGCGAGATTTCATATGCCTATTGAAATAAGTGAGGATTAATTTATAACAAATACAATCTCCTAAATATATAAAAGGAGAAACTGACTGACATATCAACGCACAGCCTAAACGGCTAATCGTAGGCACTTGAAATTTGGAAGGGACGTAGCTTAGGTACCGTAGAGGTGCACTAAGGAATTCCCGAAATTCCCACGGGAACGGGAATTAGCGGGAAAAAACATTTTTATGAAAAAATCTAATTCGAGAATAGGTAAGATAGGTACAGCGTGGACGAAGTCGCGTCGGGTCATCTAGTAGTTTTTATATTTATTAAATTAAACTGTAATTAGATGAATTTTACGATGATGTAATAACAAATAAAACAAGAGATTTGCGTAAAAGTTCTAATAATTAGGATTTTACGATCAAAGGGTACTGCTATATTTTGTTTTTGCTAATACTTTTGTTATAGAAAATAATTTATGCAAAAAAAAAACAAAAAGTTTTCGAGACATAGAATAACTATATATAGTATTTGATATTATATTTGTGTATATTTGAATTTAATTAAAAAGGGAATTTATAACAATTTCTATATTCAAACAGATATCGAGTACCTACTCTTATTTTTTCTATATAAGTAGTTTCTCATTCAAAAATCTGATGTTTAATTTCGCAACGTAAAAGCTTTATATCTCCAAAAATATCTCTCTATAACATTTGCCCTGATGTATTCCCTTGAAATTTGCATAAGCGCTTTAAAATAAAACAATGAAATATGATACAATTCGTGTTGTTTATTGAATCACTTTTCAAGTAAACATTTAATCCATTTTCATCGCTCAAGTACGAAAAACAAGCTACAAAAGCGTGTTTTTTTTGTTTTTGTAAACAAAATCGTGCGTATAATTTAACGAAAGCTGCCACTCTCCATAATAGTATTCAAGATTCTTTGTTGTTTACGGAAATTGTTTTATACTTGAACACAAGATAGACTCGATTTGAGGCCTTTTATGAAGATAAATTGCGAATTGCGAACTAAATTATTGTTTCATTTGCACGCAATACGATCTAATTATTTTTGGCTAAGTATAGGAGATCGAGAAAAGGGTCTGTATTACTATTGTATATGTGACTTAATTAAGAATAAGTTTGTCATATATATTTAATCTTAAAAAATACTTCCAGCAAAAGAAAGTTTCATTATTTCCTTATCCTATTAATTATCTAATAAAGGTACCTACGCAGAACCAATTAAATTAGTTTGGCGAAAGATTAGATCCTTGTTTATCATATATAATAAATTTATTTTTATTTCGGTATCGAAAGAAACAGAAACTTAGCTGTAAAACCGAGGGGAGTGGAATGGTGGCTTACCAGTTACCAAACACCTTACAATATCGTAATCATAATTATAAAGTATCAAAACATATTTGTTTAAATACTTAAGATGGATCTTCGTTGCATGAGTGTCATAATCGGTGTTTCGAGCTCATCGCCGAGGTCAGCCATGGGCCAGTGAACATGGCATTCAAACGATGTGTTAACTGAACAACCTTGAAGAACGATTTAGGATTTAATATTTACATCCATTGTTTCCTATGATTTACAGCTTGTTTCCTGGTTTAATTACCACCACTAAACTGCGATTAAGATGTTTCGTATCTTTTTATAGGATTTTATATCGCGATTTATATTGTATTGTTTGTTATTTTAAATTAAGACTTGTAGGAAAAATATACGTTACAATAATTCTACATTGTAACCTATAATTTTAAAATTAAATAAGGCAAGCAAAGATAAAAGAAAAGACTAAATTAATATTGAAAACTACAAATTATTAAAACACTAAAAGATGCTATAAAATTTTTAAAATGACGGACTACCAATTCAATGAGTAAATTCGTTTCGGGATAATAATATTAATTGGAATTGTACTTAATATAATTTTATAGTTAAATTTGCACTGGATTAATGGTCGGGAACAAAATACAAACAAGTGCGTTGCGTATTGTTCTTAAATATTATATTATCTTAAACATTCATAATTGTACGATATGTATTATTTCTTAATCCCACACTTACAGACAAATTTAATAATATACTGACATTAACTTTATGCTACTTCTAAATATGTAACTCACTTTTAAAGCGCTCAACCTTTGACCACCCAAGATTTTGAAATATACAATGGAAAATTTTAATCCATACTAATATTATAAATGCGAACGTAACTCTGTCTATCTGTCTGTCTGTCTGTCTTTCCATCCCGCTAAAACTACTGAACCGATTAGAACGGAATTTGGTACACAGATAGTCTAAAGCCCGGAGAAAAACATAATCAACCCCTAAAAGGTTGCGCGAGGGGTTGAAACTTTTTATAATTTTACGCTTTCACGGCCAAACCGCTGAACCGAGTGTAATTAAATTTGGAATACACGTGGTCTAGAGCCTGAGATTAAACATAGTACAAGAATAAACGAATAATAATAGAAAGCAATTTGCAATAAATCATTGTATAGCACTGTAACTTGGAATAGCCGCAAGAACCGCTGGAAAATTAATTTTGTGGTCTAAACCATTTCTTTGTTTCCTAGGTACCATCAGCGTCAGGCATCAATAGAATAAGAATGATAAATTATGACTTGATGTTCGAAATTGCTGTCTTATACAACTAAAGTATGTATGACGTAGAAACAAATATTCAACCACATTGTATATGGCAAAGTCTTTCTGTCTGCTGGAGTTCAATACATAGTATAAAACAAAGCTATCCGTCGCCTGTCTGTCCCTATGTATGTTTAGATCTTTAAATCTACGCAACGGATTTTGATGCGGTTCTTTTAATAGATAGAGTGATTATTAAGGAAGGTTTATGTGTATATATTACATGCGTCAATGCGGGTTAAACAACGGGGCGCGGCTTGTTATATAAATATATAATATGTTATATAAATATAGTAAAAAATTTTATCAGTAAAACCCATCGTGCATGTACAACATTTCTAAACTAAGGTGCACCTATGTAGCAAAATATTTTACCTTTTTTTTTTATAATACGAAGAGGGGAGACGAGTTGGACGCACTCCTGTTGGTAAGAGTAGCGCCAGCCCATAGCCAATGCACCCGGAACTTTGCTATAAAGCCCAACTCCGGGCAGGGGTGCACTACACCGACGCTCCCCACTTTGAGTCATGAGATGTTAAGACTCATTAGCCCAGTAATCACGCTGGCTACAGTGCCCTTCAGACCGGAGCACAGTGACATTTTCACGTCACTGTTCAGGCGGTAGAATGTCTGGCACTGTGGGGGTACCCACCCAGTCGGTCTCCTGCGAAAGAGACCGACTTGAACAAGATGATGAGATACATACTCAAATTGAAAAACTATTAAAAAAAAGAATATACATATTATACCAAAGAAAAGTGTTTGCGAAATATAAATAATTGCCTCAAGCTTGTGTTTGTGTGTGTGTGTGTGTGTGTATGTGTGTGTGTGTTATAATGTTACTTATAATATATTTATTGATGTACACAATAGACGTAAGTCAAAGTATAACGTATGTAACAAATAATAAATAAATAATGGATCCCTATCCACTGTTAGTCGGAACACAGTCGTTTTAGTCGGTACAAGTCCGACATAATACATGCTCCTTTCACTAAAGCCTATGGTTATTCTATGAGGATTTCCCCACTACATAAAAGCTATGTGTGTGTATGTATTTAACGTTTCTACAGCCTCAATGTAATTAATCGTGACACGCAGGCAAGCATTCAGTGACGGCGCACATAGAGCTATGAATATTTAGACATTGCTAAAAATGTATTTTTTTAATAAGCTGGTATAACGCGAATTTCACGCTATGCCTATCCTAACTGTGTATATATACAATATACAAGTATATATACAATACAATTACTTTTTCGTTTAAGAACCATTGTAGTATTTCAAGGAACACTTGAAAAATAATTATCGCAATCGGTTCAGCGGCTCACGAGATATGCACTTACATGTAACATTTTATTTTTATATTACGGCTAAATTGTGTTATACTGGTGTTATGTGGTGCCCCTAAAATATAAAGAAGAATACTGAAAATCAGCGCTATAATTTCTCCTGGACCAATGTATACTTAAACCAAATGTCAAGCTTTCTTGAAGTTTTTTAAATTATTAATTTCATAGTTCACTAACTCCCTTGCTCCTTTACCTTTTAACTACGTAATTTCTGTTTTCGTGGCACTACTAGGATAAAATAAGTTTGTATGTTTGAATAAAATAACTCGCGAGTCCGTCCCTGTGTATACAGAACACCGGTAGGCTTTAGTATCGACTAAAGGGCACTTAGGCACAAGACTATTTAGTAGCACGGAATGGTACTCGGTAGTCCGACATAGCCTCCTTCTCCCCAGAAGAGGACGCAGAATCCATGAGAAGATTTTCCAGTACGAAAAAAAGAGATAGACATACTTCTGTCTATACGTTTAAAGTCTTTGCGGTTAACGCATGGTCGGTCTCGCTTCCTAATGCGAGGGTCCTTCAATAATAAAGAATGTGCGATGTGAATGCAGACTTGTGCTCTTTAAGATGCATTCAGCGGGAACTATCGCGAATTTAACTTGAATTTAGCATAACGTGAACTTTGAAATACCTTTTTTGCTTATTGATTCTCTTTTTAACCGACTTCAGAAAAAGCTGGAGGTTTCTCAATTCAACCGTATGATTATTTTAAACTATGCCTATTCCTGTCTTTTTTATTTGTAATTTTTTATTTTCGAGTTGCCTGGAAGAAATTACTTTTTGTGATAAGGCCGCCTTTCACATGTAAATTAAATTTATTTGTCTAGTTTTATTAATATAGGTATATAGTTATTATATACCTATATAGCAAATGGCTGGACTTAGTTTAAAATCTATTTTATTACTAGCTGCTGCCCGCGACTCTGTCCGCGTGGACTTTTTTATAAACTTTGACCCCTCCCCCCTTTTAACCCTTTTCCAGTTTAAAAGTAGCCTATGTTCTTTCTCATGCTCTAGACCATCTGTGTACCAAATTTCGTTCTAATGGGTTCAGTAGTTTTAGCTGGAAAGACAGACAGACAGGGTTACTTTCGCATTTATAATATTATAGTTGGATATTTTTACCAATCCTTTTCTCAAGATAAACTCCATATCGAAATGTAAGAGTCCTCGATTTAATAAAGAATTTGAAAGGACTGGGTGCTTTAAGATGCATTCAACGGGAAATTTTGCATACGAGCTGGAGTTTAAATATTTGTATTTAACTATGAACGTATTTACTAAAGAACTGATTTGCGTCTTTTAATAAATACTTGTATATTTAGAGGATATATTTTTATAACTAATTTTATGGAATGAAAAAATATTTTAGCTTATTGAACTGGTAGGAGTAATTAATATCGGATGGTTCAGAAGTGGTACCACCCTTCAAAGTCAAAGTAAAAAGTATTTTTACTTAACTAGGCTACATATAATAACACTTCTATACATAAAAGATGAGTAGGTAGGCCCAATTGACCCAGTACTTACAGAAATGGTACCACTTTTCCACTAGTAAAAATAAATAAATATACACAGCGCCATCTAGCCGCTACGCTGTGCAGAGCTTGTGTTATGGCAACTAGATAACATATAAATTACATATACATACTTTTTTTTGTAAATACATACATACAATACATAGCAACTTCCAGACTTATACAAATGTAAATTACAAATATATTTTTCTGGTATGGGGATACAACCCACGACTTTTCGCACAGAAAGCAGTTGTGCTACCACTGGGCAATGGTGTTTGCGGTAGGTGGGGGGCTGGGGGCACTTCAAGCACAAGCAAGCTCATTTTTTCTTTCATTAATTCCTTCCCTTTTCCATCTTTTTTACTATTAGTCTCTTGCCCACTATCATACTCAACAAATCAGCATTAGAAATACATAAACCCACGACAAAACGCAAGCAAACTGAGCATGTAACATTCCTATCACACCTTACAAACCTGATGACCTTGAAGACCTGAACCGACCAAACATAGCTAAGAACATACTCAACGGATATACCTTTCAAACAAAAAAAAACGCATTAAAATCGGAATATCCGTTTGGGAACCACGTTGGCTCAGACAGACACACATACCACACACACACTGACACACAAACAAACACCCTGTCGTTTTTGCGTCGGGGGTTAAAAATACCTAGATATATTTGATAGCAAGCTATGAAATATTTCAGTAAGCTCACCACGATATTTCACTACTTGAAGCATATTGGTTATAAATCGACGCCCCACTGAGGTTTATTACATCAATATTTATAAATTTCCCAGCAATGTACATGATATTGTGAACTGTAATAAGCTTCATACCGCGTTTACACGCTCGCGTTCGACATTCAACGGGCACGAACACAAGCATGAGCGTGTGAACGGGCTGTTCGACTGTTTGATTGTATATATTCTTATTTTCTCCTATCAATATTTCTGATACGAGAAAATAAGAATATACAATTGTAAATATAAACAAAAACTCGACTATTATAATATTAATATAATTATATTTATAAATCATTTCCGTAATTATAGTGCCAACAATACCATCTTAATTCCATCATATCTTTACAATAATAACTTTACTTACATAAATAAAGTACATCAATCTTCACACCTTTTTAATATTAAATAAATAAATAAATATTTTCAGGGCATTTATACACAGCGCCATATCGTTCCCAATAATGGCTGCGCGAAGGGTCGTGGGTTCGATCCCCACACAGGAAAAATATATTTGTAATATACATTTGTATTTTTCAGGGTTCTGGGTGTTGCTATGTATTGTATGTAACATGTATTTACAAAAGAAAAAGTATATAAAGTTATCTAGTTGCCATAACACAAGCTTCTGCTTAGCTTGGAACTAGATGGCGCTGTGTTTTAATGTCCTGAAAATATTTATTATTAATAATTATAATTGAAAAACTAGGATTTTTTTATTTTTATTTATTTAATTTAATTTACACATCTATACATATAATAAACGTAACGAGTCCTTGTCTGTACATGGGAGATACATGAGAAAAAATATTACAGGAGACCTTTATTAACGCAATAGAACCTAAAACAATGATTTTTGGAATTTTTGTCTGTTTGTCTGTTTGTTTGTGCTCGTTAATCTCAGAAACGGCTTATCCTATCTAGATAGGGTTTTCAATGATATATTGTTGTAAGCTTAACTTAACATTTAGTCTTTAATTCATGTCAATCGGTTGATAAATAAAAAAGTTATGGCAATTTAAAGAATCACGTTGAACGTTTGTTGGCGCGGGTTAGGCATTTTCAAAAATGCTTCCCAAAGTCACTTTTCTACGCGGGCGAAGTCGCTGGCACAGCTAGTACAAAATATATACAGAAATAGGTATATTACATACAGAATTATATTAATTGAGGGTTGATGGCACCCATAGTAGCTGAGGATTGTCTTCAATTTACCTAGTCTAGAGCCTCTAAAACAGCTTATAGTGTGGAAATGATATATAGCCCTCTGATGTTGAGCGCCGTATATTGTGAGATGGCTATATTATATTTTAAAGACTTCAGACTTGTTTAGGGTGTATAGAAAATACATACATATATTGTTATTTTATAAGGGTTATAATTTTGTGGATATATTTTCTTAGTGCTCTATAATATAAAAATGAATCGTTAAATGTGTTGCTAAGAGAATAAGTCAATAACAGTTGACCTGTTTTTTTAATTTTCTTTGAATTATTAGGAGTTAAAGGTTTTTATAGCTAGCTGTGGTCCGTGGTTTTACCTACGCAGTTCCCGTTCCTGGAACAATACCGGGATGAAACTATGTACTACTATGTATACTATGTGTTAACCCAAATTTCCAATAAATCGGTCCAGCAGTTTCTGCATGAAAGAATAACAAACATACATTAATACATACATTCTTACGAACTTTCACATTTTTAATATTAGTACTATTACATTACATATAAAGTAGATTTTAATGACTGCCATTATATTCAACGATTCAAAATAATCGTATGTTCGAATTAAATCAACGCGAAACGGCAAAACGAACAGACTTAATTGGAAATCGTTTCATGCCTCGTTCCCACATTATTCAAAATGGCAGTTTAAAGCTGAAATTTTACTTTCGAACTATAATTAATTAATGTTTTTATTAACTGTTATTGTTATTAAATGTGTTTGTTGTAAAAAATATTACAAAAAAAATCGTTCATTCTGAAGTCGATTTGTCTAAAACATGTCTCATTTCTATGAAAAATGCTTTCTTTGTTTAAACAAGTAACTCAGTAAATACTAAACTCCAGACAGTCCATCATTTCTCAGCGCTCAGATAGAATTCTCAGTATTGTTTCGAATTAATCACTCCGACGTTATTTTATCCGGACGAAATTCAATAGGATTTTTCATCAGGACTCTTGATTAAGGACAGGCAGGTATTTTCATTAATGCATTGTTTATTAATGGAAGGCTAGGAGACGAGCTTCGAGAACAATTGAGGATTTATTTTTTATCGACTGGCATATTCCCGTGGTTGGTGGAAAAAATTCCTAACTTCAATAAAATTTTGAGGTTATTTTTTCATATTAACACTAGCGACCCGCCCCGGTTTCGCTCGCATATATTATGCATGTATTAGTATAGGATTATTAAATTAAACGGAAAGTATTAGCAGTAAAACGTATATTGAACATAACAACATGGCGGTTCGTAAACAACATGTCGATGCGTCCTTCTTTTTACAAAGGGAATAGTAAAAAGAAGGACGCATCGACAACTACCGCCGCGCAAAGACAATAATGCGTTAAGGGCGCGTTCCTATTTAATAATAATTGGTTTGCGTTCATTCCTAACAATTAGACATATAAACCTTCCTCTTGAATCACTCTATCAATTAAAAAAACCGCATGAGAATCGGTTGCGTAGTTTTAAAGATTTAAGCATACATAGGGATATGTATGTATTAACATGCAATGAAAGTCTTATTACAATTTGTTTAATTGTTTTAGAATTTAAAGTGAATCAACAGACATGCAGTCAAATTGGTATCGAATTTGATTTTGATATTGACTTCGTGCTCGTTCTTCTCTGTTTCCGAAATGTATGGTTACCGTCAAAAATGTTTAGCGATTGACGAGAATAGCTGCGCATCGGTAGAATCGCGCTCGTTGGTGCGAGAAAGACAACACGACTGGGACAACCAATCAACGCTCGCGCGCGCGACGATCACGCGCCCCGCGCCCCGCACCGCTACCTCGATACCTTATTTTTGACTTCTGCGCAACCTGCGCTCGTTCACCGCTAAAGGTAATTGACGGTTACTATACCTA
>DWAJ01005248.1:0-11743 GCA_018238005.1 Eurema mandarina | reverse complement strand
GAGACGAGCTGGACGCACTCCTGATGGTAAGAGTAACGCCAGCCCATAGCCAATGCAGTGCTACCCGGAACTTTGCTCCGGGCAGGGGTGCACTACACCGACGCTCCCCACTTTAAGTCGTCAGATGTTAAGACTCATTAGCCCAGTAATTTCGCTGGCTACAGTGCCCTTCAGACCGGAGCACAGTGACATTTTCATCGTCATTTAAATATCTTTAAAACGTGTATCATATATAAGCCTTTCAAATTGAGCGTAGTGAACGCGTCAAAACAAAACCTTTTTTCTTCTATCCCAAATATATCAGTAGTGTCACGATCGCGCGTTGACTCAAAGATTATTATAGGTTATGTTCAATAAGGATTTAAGCTGAGGATTTCGTCCTCCTTTATCTGAAATTAATATTTATCGCTCGTTCTATATTCTGTTGTTTAGTTGACAGATGTTTTGAAACTGAGTTTCAGTTGGTTTTAGTGAAATTTATAAGGGATTAATGTAAATTGATTTTGAACAGTACAGTATGGGACAATAAGGTACACACATACACTAAAAGGACTATTGATAGCCTTCTTGATTGGCGTATGGTGTTAAGTTAAAAAAAATAAATGCAAATATGATATTTTAATAAATTTTATTTTTATTATTTCAGATCGATGGATAATCGTGGTGTGTAGGAATGTAAGTAATTTAATATTATTTATATTTTGTTATTTAAGAATGTTCTTAGTTCTCTTTCCACACTATATTTTGAGCTGTTCTATAGTTCAGGTGTAAAGGTGCCCGTGACCTATATTGCTCTAAGACAGAAAATAGCAGGTTTTTTATTGGTACACGTCCTTTTTCAGATACCCAGGGGAGTCCTTTTTATCGTTTTTAATAGTTTAAAATTTTAAGATGGGGTACCCCCGTCTCCACAATATTTATTTTATTTATTCACTCTTTGTTACATTATAAAAAAATAAATTTTGATTTGATTAATTTGATACAGGCGACATAAAAGTAACAGACGACCTTATCACTCAAGAGTAATATCTTCTAGGCAACCTGTAGTAAGAACCCGTATTAAGAAAGTAAAAAGAAAAGAACAAAGGTAAATCAATACTTTTTTGGAGGGTAAGTCATCTTCATCCAGGAGGAAAACAAAAACATCTCTTTAAAGCTTATTTATTTGATAGAAAATAATTACTCCGCTAATATTAGTAAAATAACCTCAAAAATCAACACAGTTCAATAGTCACTATCGCTAGCCGAACTGTTTACATTTTCCTAATAAAAATATCCCATAAAGTGACATATTTACTGACCTTTACACTGCTGAGTATAATAGGCCTTTGTTGAAGTTTCATTACTCCATTATAAGTTAATATCGAGACGCGCCCACAGAAATTGCTATTGATTTGTGTTTTAGTCAATGATATTATATAAAAGATGTGTTATACCCATACAAATCAACCGAAAAAAGTGTTCCAGCGGCAGCACACATACATACAAGTCAAAACGATAGAAAAGATATAAATGATAAAACCAACAAGAAAAAAAGAGATAGTTAGTTTTGTCAGTTGCGCCTGAATGCACCGGAAACCAATCACCTAAAGGTAAGACGTCCTAATTAGAATGTTTTTGCGTCTTCAAAATTTTGCGCTTATAACGTATCTATTTAATATAATCAAATTGGTCTTAGTGGTATTCAAATATTAATTTAGTTTCACTTTTAATAGCGTAGCTGTTTATCATGTAGTTGCTGGTTGGTGTGTTCAAAGAAACTCTAGTTTCAGTATATTATGATATAAAAAAACGGCCAAGTGCGAGTCGAAATTGCGATGAGAAAAGTGTTTTAGTACTAAGTGTAGTATCATATTTTATGTGTTGTTAAAAAGTTAATAGACAGACGAACAGACGGACATTGAGAATTTCTTTTACATATCTTGGCTAGCATATTATAAAGCCTTACATTTAGTTTGTTTGGTCGTTCTAATATCTGAAATCAGCTCTTCATAAAGAGTGTTATAGCCTTCAATTTTACGGTAATGTAAAACCGCGGGCTGTAAATAGTTAAGCTATAATTCGTCTCCCTTAACGAAATATTTTCCCGGTTGCATATGTTTGGCAATCACGCACCCTTCAAGGTTTCTATTGTGATCCAAAATTCACATACTACCGTTAATGATACCTGTCTGTCTGTTTGTAAACCCTTCGAGTGATGGAAAGCCTTTGTTACGCTGATATTTATTCGCATTGTGTACGAAATGTGAACTAAAGTGTTTATTTTGCTTCCGCAAGGCTGTAGCTCTGCTAATACATGTTGTAAGTTAACGTATTCATTTGTTTCTTTCATTACAAATGTACATATTTTAACTTTTTGATGGTGTCCTTACGATGACCATCAAGGACCTTGGGCGTTCTTGAGACACTAATGCGTTACCAGGCTTAATGAGAATGGAACTTCATTATATTACTTACGTATTTGTCTAACACTGCGTGACAAAGCATTTACAAAGGCAAGAAGCTCCCACAAAATCACACTTTGTGTTGCTTTTATTCCTCGTTGGAGAGTTGTATCCCTCTTATTAGAAGAATCAGCATCATCAGTATTAGCCGAAACTCTATTCGTAAGCTTATTTCACTTACTAGTTGTCAAAATCTATCACAAAGAGAATCCGGTCCATAATAATCCGAACGGAACAATTAGTGCCTCAAAAGGGTCCCCTGTGGAACGCCGCAAAAACTCCAAATTACTTATGTTTGCCGGACTAGCGGACTTAATTAGTAAAACTTTCCAAGCTAGTTTTTGCTTGCTTAAATAACATTATGCGAGGAAGATAGTAATTATCTCTTTGCTGTTAAGTAAAAAAGGCATTTCAAACGTCTATGATTTAGTGTGTTAGAGCCTTTAAACTGATTTTCGTTTTACAAAATCCAAATAAATTAATAAATAATTTTCATTGAATGCTAAGAAGCGTCCTTGAAGCTTTTATACTGTGAACATGTAATATTACTCAGAATTTTTCGCAGAAAAACTAGATACACCGTTAAACACTTAACGCTATATTCTTTATGAATCTTAATCATGTTTTTCTTACATCTGAAATTTGTTTTGAAATCCACCAAGGATTTTTTATTGTCTCTGTCCGTAGAATATTTTGTACCATGAAAACTCAACCAGGACTTAAAAAGTATTATTTTTCGACTTTGATTCGAAATATCACTACCAATACAAAGCCGTCAAATCTTTCCCCCATAAAGAGTAAATAATAATTACCCCAAACGTATTTAAAAATCGGTAATATTAAAAACGAATCAGCATTCGATTATTCGGCAATCGATGTTAAATTAAAAACTCGTATTGGAACTCGATGCGAGATAATAAAATTAGCATGTAGATATTAATTTCGCTGCCACCCCGAATCGCTTGTTGAGCTCTGCACCAATTTCAAATGTAAATTGGCAATTTTGTATGCGACGATTTACAGACTAACCGATGTTCATAATTTATTGTACGTCTTTAAAGGAATTGCTTCTATGTTTGGTTAACCCGTCGGACCCTTTTCAAATTTGTTTTAAATGGCGTCCTTATCAACAGGATTATCATTAAGTGTGGATAGTTTTTAGGGTGTGTCAATATTATGTATGCATAAGTTATTAAACTGATGTGTTTACTGTAGCCTTAATTTCTGAGATAGTGGAACTATTTTTTTTTATTTTTGCAAAAAAGGGTGGTAAATTTTAGAATTTGGCACTTTGTAGCATATACGGGAATCTTCCTCTGGCTAGCGGAGGATAAGTGGGTTAGATCCTTATGAGTCCAACTTAACCGCCACCTTCTTCCATGCGTAGGAATGGTATCTGTAAAAAAAATATGACTAAATAAATATTTGGATTAAATATATATTTGGTTCCTTCGACTGACTATCATTTATATTAACTGCCAAATTAAAATAATAGATATAAACAAATACAAGGAATAAACTGCCGGCCAAATTTAGTTTATAATTTGTATCGCCCTTTTTGTAGTGCAATTGTAACATTTTTGATCTAAATATCGATAATATCAATTAATACCGTAATATTCTCACAAAGTTAGGTCGTAAAGAATTTATGTAATGAAAACCCTGGGCCGTTGAAGCCTTTGTGATTATTAGGACGGCTATACACGGGCGATTGCGACTATTGAGTATAATTTTTAATTATGGTTGTACAAATTTGAAGTATTTAATTTAACAAGTCATGAAACAAACAATTAAGAGAGGCGGTTATTGAAGATACAGCATTAGTTGATGTAAAAAAATACCTAAATTTCTTGCAACAAATTGAATTTATTGAAGGCTTACTATTGGCATCTCACGAAAGACTATTGTGTCCGAGCAAAAATGTGTGCGTGCGTGCGCGCGCGTGTGTGTGTGTGTGTGTGGGCGTGCGTGCGGAGAATCACCGGTGGCACATAGTCGGCATTTCGACATAACCGCCTCTTTCTCCCGATACGAGGAAGGATTCGTGGAAGGATTTCCCACTACTTTAAAAATCTCCCTAAAGGCGCTGTCGAACTGAAAGTTCAAAGTGTGTCAATACATTTAAATCCTTTAATTCTCCCATGTTGATTCTGCAAGGTAGTAAGTAATAATTAATGTATCCGTCCGTCGGTACCGCGCCTAATTACTTTGCACGAACATGAAAGTTTAATCAAAACAACATCAATGAGTCTAAGTAGCCGCCGAAGCCTTTCCTTTATAGCTCCTCAAATAACCGCGTTCGAGGATTTTCAACAATTTTTAAACATTTCATTATTAACTTAACATAATTAAAAATCTAGTATATTTATTTCATTAAATTGATTAATTTGTGCTTATTAAATGATTGAAGGGGTTGGTTTTTTATGATAGGTACACTTATGTAGTGTTTATACTGTTTTTTTTTACTCTCTTGTTTTATATTAACCAATTTTTTTACCAAAGGTTGCTTGGTAGAAATCGCTGCAAAATAACAAAGATGCCTATTTTTTGTTATTTTAGCTTGACGTTTCCTTAAGTGTATACAATAAAGTGTTAAAATAACATAAATAAATAAATTATGAATTAGTTCAAGTTAGATACTTAAAAATGATTAAAATGTTCATCCAAATTGATAAAATTCAATATCTATATGAGTCATCTCGAGACAAATTCACAAAATTTTTTCTTAATTACATAAGCAAATTGTAAGTAGGTATGGAAATAATATAGACAACAAAATAATTCCAATCAATTTACAAGTATCCAACTAGCACTAAATAAAAAAAAGAACAAAAAAAACATACAAATCGTCAGCAAAACGAGTCCCAAAGTTTTCCAATTTAAACTTTAATTGTTATCTTTTAATCGAGAAAGAATTCAAAATGGCGACTGTATTTTTGTTCATCCGAATTTCATGCTAATATTTCGAGTGATGTTTTGATTCGGTTGGAAAAAATATTAACGAAGTGTCCTTGTTTCATCGGGATTTATAATTAACTAGTTGTCCGACACTTTTTTTGTGTATGTTAAATATTGAATGAGATTTTATTTTTGTTTCGTTTCTATTTCAAATATAGAATTCTGTTTCGTGCGTTTTTTTACGTTAAATTATTATTAAAGCTAAATTCGAGTTACGGGTTTTATTTGGTTAAAAATACCCTCATTAAAAACACGAAAATTTTATGTTTTGTATAATATTAATTATTCTTTTTTTTTTGTTTTAAGACTGAATAACAGTTGAATGATAAAATATTTCTCGGAAAAACATTGTCGTAGTTGGTTGAATTTTTCACTACATTAAAGTTACTGTAGACCTAAAATACATTTTTTATATTTTGTGTTGACAGAGACTATCAGACAACAGTATGTATACACCTAATCTATCCTCGATATGTACTATAAATTCTCCCCTAAATGCATGAAACTCTAAACCTAATAATTCACAACTAATCACTTAATTAAATACTTAAGCGATTTATCGTTCGCCTTGAAACCTGCATGTTCAATAGAATTTTATTAAATCTTTCCTGTGTCCAATAAATTTTCCAACCTATAACCTCCGCTGATAATTCGAAGTATCGAGAAGGGAACGCTGATTTATCCCGGACCGTAAAACCCAATCCCTCAAAATAAACTTGTATGTAAAAAGGTTGGCCAGTATTTTATGCGAGCACTCATTTCTTGAGATGAACGAAATATTTTTTATACTGTATCTAGTCAGCAAACATATATGTAATGTTATTACGGATATAATTCATTATTTCGGTATTTTGAGTCCTAAGGCTGAAATGTTAAAGTGTGTTAACTGAACTAAATTGTGATAACTGAACTGGTTTCAAAATTATTTACAGTTCTAACTGATTAACAATTATTTGGAACCAACGAGTTCAAAAGATAAGTTGAATCTCAAAAAATTATCAATCGTAGTAAAAATTTTCCTGATTAATTCAGTGATAATAATATAATATAATATGCTATTTGCACCAAGACTCGTAGATTCGATTCCCAAAATAACTGCCTTATCTTTATTTAATTTAAGCATTATCATTTATTAGTAGCCTCTTTATAGTTTAAATTCAACAAAGCTATGTCAAGATCATCCAAAATGCCATACATTATAATAATATATTGTACCTAAAATATTCTTCTAAAATTATGAAACTTTAACGTTTCAGTAGAACCAACATAGTTAGTAATTTATAGCTTGTTACAGCTCGTAAGAAACTTATTCTTATAGCAGTTAAATTACTTTATTCGAGTGGAAGTTACAAGTATGTTCGCGTACATTTTATTTCTTTGAATGTATTTAGTTTATGCAGAATCAATAATTACTAGACCATTACCTGAGCATTTACCCACGGAGTTTCCGTACCCGTGGCAATACCTGGATAAAACATATGGTATGTTTTAATTCAGGGTCTAACCTATCTGCATGGCAAACTTCAGCCAAATCTATCTAGTAATTTTAACGTGATGACTACAAACAAATATCCGAATGGTTTTCACGTTTATCATATTAGTAGGATTCAAAGCCATCGATTTAAAATTTCTTTTTTATTTCGATTTTCTATCTGACCCGCGACTCGCCCCGGCTTCGCTCGCTTATACGCTATGTGTTATACATCAAAAACTTTCTCTCTAACTACTACTTTATCTATTAAAAAAAATCGCATGAGAATCGGTTGCGTAGTTTTAAATATTTAAGCAAACATATGGATTGTTTTATATTACGTCTGAAATGGAATGATTAGGTACTTTCATTTATCTTTTTATTAAATTCAGATTTACGAATTTTAAAAGCACCGTGCTTCAACGTTGTAGTTTGTAGACGCCGCTCACATTTCAAATAGCTCGGTAAATATACCCTCAAATTTCACGATTCGAAATCCACTCATCTCAATGGCGTTCTCAAATAAATCAACTTGTTGCTGACTACTAGAGTAAAAATTCGATTCTACTCGCCTCATTTCCTCGCTTTTTTCAGACTGGCGTTGTTGTATTTGGGTCGAGAACAAAGCTGCGAACTGAACTATTATAACGGGTTTTTTGGTTATTTTCTTGTTCGTCTGATAAAGATACATATCATCAATATTTTAAGACTGTCTTTTTCAGTAATATTTTACAATTTTTTTGTACTTAAATAATGTTGAAATTAAAACACATTCTCTCGAAAACTTTTGTCTCGTAAAAATAAAAACAAAACGAAAAATTAAAAACCGTTTCAAGTTTCATAAAATTTTCATTTCTTAAACGTACCAAGTGAATGCGAGTGAAAAGTATTCAGCTGGGCTTCAAAAATATTTTTAGCATTGCAACATTACAGTCTAGGCAGGACTCGGATTTAGCTTTTCATCTCCTATATTTCCCTAAGGATAACAATCCACGGAGGAGACCTACGGACGCCATTGTGATTAAATAAAAGGCGACAAAATGTATCCTAGAGAAGGCCCGGGCAAGTGATCTCATAAAAACAAATAAAGCCGCGCTGTCAGGAGCAAAAAACCTGACATTAGTGGATGAAATTTACGCGCCGGTTTATATGCCCCTCGAATTTCAATGAAATGGCTGGAAGCATTTCTTCCATGTATCTCTGGTAATAAACGGATTTCGGAAGAATCCTTTCGGTCTGCCTACAAGCCGGACCTTTTTTCTCCGATCCTCAGCGTTTTCCTAATATTTACTTACTTATATTTCGCTGGCAAACTTTTAGATCATTAATTCCTGAACTTGGAAGGTTCTCGGTTAGTTCACGCCAAGGTCGGAGTGATATTACGTTTTGTATTTTTCTTTGCTAACTTCGGACTTAGAAATTATCTTTATAAATGGATCTTGGAAGTTTAGAGAAAAATCATCTTATCACAGCACCGCTCGTTAAAACAATATTCTTTCTTCCTCTTGTTTTCCTTTTGAACTTTACAGCGAGTACATGAATAAAATACTGGGTAAAAGTATAAGATGTGTTTCTTATATTTTTAATATACAACGACTGGAAATTGCGTCATAATTTCCGCATACACCAACACGCGTACAGCTGTATCTTCTCTTTAGCATGCAAATTATGCTATGCGCGTAATTATAATTTAATGGAGAGGTTATCAAGAGGCTTACACTTCCTATTACATCAAGTTAAGAAACTCAAGATTGGAGCGCAATTTGCATAAATCCCCAAATCGTAATCCACTCGTTAACAAGTCGCAAACTCAATGTATTGTGCCCGGACTACCTCCCGGAGGAAGTAACAAACTGAATTTCTTAATTGGCTATCCGCTTCAGGGTACTTTGATGAAGACGACGACGGCCATCGGGCGGTTCCCCGAAAATTTTCATTAATATTTTTTCCCTTCGCCACAGGCCTCGTGGGAAAAGTTTTTTAATCTCAATCGTGGAACGGTTGTCAGAAGCCGAAATTACATTTACCTTAGACTGTACTAAATGCTTTTGCGTCGAATAAATCAAGCGATCGGTATGTCTGTGTATTGTGGGCGAAGTACGAAAACATTTATTGCCGGAATATAATATGGCTTCTAAGTTTTGTGCTCCTTTATTTATTACTTTGGAGGGTTTGATATAAATTATTTGGGTACGATATGAGGATATGTTTTATGTATCGGTTTTCTCTCGTCTTATAAGTGGTTGCGTCTATTATCGGGACTTCGGGACTTTTATTTAGGATCGAGGCTGATTGTTTGATGAAATTGATATTGAAGAACAAAATAATGATTAACTTATGTTTATCTGTGACAATCAGATCTTTTCGACTACGCAGATACCTCAATATAACAAAATCTGTAAACCGGTGACTGTTACCCAAATTTTGTTCGTCAGACATAACTCATGGTTCTTTCTCCTGAAGTCCAAGGTTATGGTGCTAGATTAACTATCTCAGAACAAATATTAAGATAGTTTTAACTAAACCGTCGCATTACGTATTATTATATGTTGAATAAAAAAAAAGTTTTATCAAAATCGAGATTTCGTAGTACGGCACAAATAAGATCGAATTAAGAAAATATTGTTCTTTCATTATCTTTTGAAATGAAATTGTGATGTTTTTCTAAGTATCAAATGTTTGTTGACGTCTGATCTCGAAGCGATGTTGCCTTTTTGCTGTCTTACGCATTCTTCACGGAATTTTATAATTAAAAAATGTAATAGGGATCTTTGTAACGCTTTCACGCAAAACTACTGGCCCGATCGCCATAAAATTTTGTACACATATTTTTGGAAGTATCAGAATGAACATAGACTACTTTTTATTTCCAATATTTATTTAATTGATTCGAAGCGAGCCAAGCACGGGTAAAAGCTAGTATCGTAATAAGAAAAGTTTTGGCTTAAGATAAAATTTGAAGTCACACCCCATTATACCTAGTTTAAAATTAAACCTTATAAACCAAAAATAACACACCTTGCTACAAGGAAATAATGGATGACCTATTTCTTCTAAGTCATAACGTAAGTAAATTTATAAGTTGACAGGCGCGCAGATTACATCGCAGATAAAAGTCCCGTTCATTGTGATTTGTTATACATACATACAAACAATTGGATTCTATATCATCTAGTTATAAAGACGCGTGTTTTTGTTCCATGTGATTTTTAAGATTGTGATATATTTTTTTTAATTTAATTACAATGATATTGTTCTACCTAGTGACATAGCCCTAACATCTATACCAATATTATAAGTCAAGTCAAAGTCAAAGTCAAAAGTATCTTTATTCAATTAGGCTACATATAGTACCTAACACTTGAATTATCATGGTATTACAAAACATTTACCACCGGTTCGGAAGGCAGTTTCTACAGAGAAGAACCGGCAAGAAACTCTGATAGTCGCTCTTTTGAAAATAAGAACGCACGTAAAAATAAAGAAAAACTTGACTATTGTAATATTTATATATAAAAAAGGTCACCGTCCCACGAGCGTTAAGAAATATCATTCCAAGCGTTTTTGTCTTCAATATATTCATTTAATGATTTTATAGTACGCCTTTTTAATTAGGCATTTTTATAAGGCTTCAAAACTTGAAATAAGTCAGTAGTTGTAAGGTTTATATCCTACAAATTTACGGAAAGGATAGGTTCGACGTAAACGAGGTCGCGTAAGGACAGCTGGGAAGTAAATAAAAGTGCAAAATTGTAGGTACATAAAAGCATACATATAGGTATATAGACGGAGAAAAGTAAATATTTTTCCGCCATCTCGGTTCATTATAGCTGCAATTTCAAAAGTTAGTAAGTTTTTTAAAGTTAAACTAGTCTTGAAGTTTAAACACTTTCTATGCGAAGTGGAACGGGATAAGTTGACATTAGTGGAATATTTTTAAACGCATTTAAGCGTTAATTCACGTCGCTTTCTCGAGTTTTTATGTATCAAATGTTTTATAAAATTTTATTTAATATGTCGCGAAGAGTGACGTCGTAGTAGTTGTAGTGATGCCGAGGTAATTAATGATTGTTTGCTTCATGATGACCCTTTTTAGGTTCTTAATGAGTCAAACTTCAGAGTATCATAATAACGGCGTATATTCATTTCCAATTACAAATAATCCAATATCTGATTTTTCACAATGCTGACGTTTTTTATAGCAACTGACAAAATATGTCACACAATTCTTTTTAGTTTGATTTTAGTTCGACTAATTAACTAATATAGCAATAGCTTTCACTATCTTGATTATTCTTTTCATCCATCTGCTCCGATAAATATTATTCTTATTTAAGTATGCATATTATTTTCTATTGTTTTAAATATAATTGCCAAATATGTTGCTGGCTTGATTAAAGCCGATTTCGATTATTTTTGATGATATTCCTTAAAGAACGTGGACGGTTGCTGTGACAGTCTATAGACTGTATACCCTAAGTAGGGTATAATACCCTAGCCTTATAGATGTACACTGTCTACAAATGGCATCCCTAATAAGATGCAATTACTATGCCATAACAGCATGGTTTTACCAACTAACTCTCAACATTCTTTTATTATTTTATAAGAAAAAGACCAAAAACGTTTTAAATATATTGTCATTATATGATTTTTCATGTGTTTGGTTGCCTGGTAGAAATCACTTGATAGTGATAAGGCCGCCAGTTTCAAAATTTCCCATAGTTTAAGATAGTTTAATATTGTAATATCTATATTGTAACAAAGAATAAATAAAAAAAATAAAAAAAACAAGACATCATCATGGTCGAATACATTTTATATTTTCATATAAAAACTTAATACTAAATATAATTTTTATATTAATGAA
>DWAJ01005247.1:0-11743 GCA_018238005.1 Eurema mandarina | reverse complement strand
CAGGCTGGCCGCGAACCAAACCTTCGGTACCGTCCATGGCAATGGTGCGGACGACGTTCTCGCCCAAGTGTTGCGCCACCTCAAGGACGAGCCTTGGGGAACGGTTTTGTACTTCCAAGGCATTGAGAATCGGTGGTAGATTATCTTCAAATTGTACATCTACGACGGCACCAATAACAGCAACCACCTTACCTTGACCTTTTCCAGCTGCTTTAGCTGCATAATCACGTTTGCTCACGAGGGCCCCGGCAATTAAAGGAGTCTTCTCTGCTATGGAGTTATTAACTACCGTCTTTGTGGCCAAAAGACCAGCTCTACCAACGGTAGAAAACATATTCGTTTCGATTTAAAGTCGTAGGAATGTAAAATGTTATTTAACTTTTCTAAAATTCCGGTGCCCACTGAGTTTACGTAAGAGGAATTGATTTTTTTATTTTTCTCTTGTGTTACCGGTGTTGCCGCAATATACTTCGATGGCATGCCGAATTAATTATGAAAAAATGTATTATTATTTTCTATCTTTTTTCAATTATGTATTAGTAGAATTAATAAAATAAAAGATGTACTAAAATTGTAAGTTACGTAGGCATAGACTATTATTAAATTCGCTCTTATCCACTAGAATTGATGGGAAAAAAATTAAATCAGTACTTTATAAATGTACCTAGTTAAATAGAAACAAAGTCACTTTTGACTTTGTTTTTTACTATAATGATTACATGGCAAGAATAATATTAATATTCTATTCTTGGTAATAATACATATTAATAATTATGCTCTGTGTAAATTATTGTTAACCTTCAAAGTCAAGTATCAAAATTAAAAACTTCAAAAATCAAAAGTCAAAACACACATGGCTTCTGACGGTGACGTGTGCGGTATGGTTAAAATGTAAAAAACTTAAAAGTTAAATAAGAAATAATTTACATTTAAAACTGTAATGAATGTGTGAAACATTATTTTTAACTTTTGCGTTCCGATCTATTATTTATTAGCATTAAAAGTGATATTATAATTACAAGATAATAATGGAGTACATACCACCAGAAGATGCATCTTTAACTGCAAGTACAAGAATGTAAGGAGTTAAATCTTAGACATTAGTCTTATCTAAATAAATGAAAAAAAATAATCTAATACTATTATTTAAAGTTAAATTAGAGTTTAAACTAGCGAATTTAGATCATGAATTTGAATAATAATGATAATTGCAATGTGTGTATAACCTTTCTTATTTGTAGATTATGCTGTCAATGTGCAGTGCCTATTGAGGCAAACCCTTCCAATATGTGTGTAGCATGTTTACGCGCTCATGTGGATATAACCGATGGAATCCCTAAACAGGCTACTCTGTTCTTTTGTAGAGGTTGTGAAAGGTAACTCAGATTTCCCTGTAGTATGCTCTATCCCATGGTTTCACCCTTGTTCTTGTAATCAGTTCCATGAAATTTGAATGTTGTTAAATGTTTCTTATTATATTTAACAAATATTAACATTTTAAGGTATTTGCAACCTCCAGCAGAATGGGTTGTTTGTGCATTAGAATCAAGAGAACTTTTAGCACTGTGCCTGAAACGGCTTAAAGGTTTAAACAGGGTTAAATTGGTTGATGCTGGATTTGCCTGGACTGAGCCACATTCTAAAAGAATAAAGGTAAACAAGGAACAAATGATACTAAAATCAGTACTATGTGATTTAAAATAAAACCTTACCCTTAAAATTTTAATATTGGTATTATTATTCTAATAAGCTCTTCATTTGAAACAATAAATATACTTACTAAATTCTTATATATTAACTTAATTGATTCTTTTATTTGGTAGCTATGATGCTACAGCCACATACACACATTCATTGTTTTTGCCTTGCAGATGTATAAGTTTTTGTTTTGTTTAATATTTATCTATTTCAAAGAATTAATGTTCAAAATTGTAATTGTACTTTGCAGGTTAAACTAACAGTACAGGGTGAGGTTATGGGAGGGGCGGTGTTGCAACAAGTGTTCATTGTGGAGTATGTTGTACAACATCAAATGTGTGATGCTTGTCATCGTTCCGAAGCACAGGACTATTGGCGTGCTTTGGTGCAAGTCAGGCAAAGAGCCAATAACAGAAAAACATTCTACTATCTTGAACAGTTAATCCTAAAGCACAAAGCGCATTCTAATACATTGGGAATTAAACCTAAGCATGGTACTTTTCAAATATAACAATACATGTTATTTTTTATGTAATGCCTGGTGGCAGAAATAACTTAGTGACAAGGCTGCCATTTACATGTGCAAAGTTACTTTAAATGTTATATATTTGTTCTTAGTTTGCATGTAATGAAGAATAGATAAATAAATAAACAATGTGAATATTTCTTATCATTACAGATGGCTTGGATTTCTTCTATGCTACAGAAAATCATGCTCGGAAGATGGTTGACTTTATTCAATCAGTGCTGCCAATAAAATGTCAACATTCAAAGAAGCTGATTTCTCATGATATTCACAGTAATGTCTACAATTACAAGTTCACATTTAGCATTGAGATTGTACCACTATCTAAGGATAGTGTGGTTTGTCTGCCTAAAAAGTTAACACACCAACTTGGTTCTATATCACCCATCTGTCTTGTACAAAGAGTTACAAGCACTATTCATCTGATCGATGCAAATTCGGGACAAGGTATATTTAATGGATTGTTTGAATTTGTATGATATTTTATGACATGGCACATAACTATTAATGTTTGTACTTTTCAGTATGTGATTTATCATCAACTGTGTATTGGAGACATCCATTCAACCCAATTTGTAATCCAAGGCAATTAGTTGAATATATTGTTATGGATATTGAGATATTGAAGGAACATGTGAGTAATTTGTTTCTAAAATTCATGAAAAATAACACCTAAAATTTTACTTTTATTACACATAAAATTCTATTAACCCTAATGCTATCAATACATATATTGAAATAAATATTTGTGAAGATTTTTTTAATAAGTTTATATATTTTTAGGAGAAGAAAACTTTCCCAGGACAAGGAGTTGTATCAAATAAGCATGTTGTGGCTGATGTGTGGGTGGTGAAGGCAAGTGAGCTAGGATTAGATGTGAGCCCGGTACATACTAGGACACACCTTGGTCATATATTAAAGCCAGGAGACACTGTTCTTGGGTATGATCATTTTTATATTTGTACTTGAAGTAGTGTTTTTTTTTGTTTCTTCGTTATGTATCTTACTAGCCGTTGATTGGGACTTTGTATTG
Source organism: Eurema mandarina (assembly GCA_018238005.1). Classification (NCBI taxonomy): domain Eukaryota; kingdom Metazoa; phylum Arthropoda; class Insecta; order Lepidoptera; family Pieridae; genus Eurema; species Eurema mandarina. Next base: position 8,486 of record DWAJ01005247.1, on the reverse strand, counting down.
GTCGAACCATGATATACTAGTTCCAGAGTTCAGTGCGTTCACCCAAACAAATATAGTCCACCGATTTATATATTAGTCTATATTATCTCTATTTAAATAAGACCAACTTGTCTAAATCAAATCATTGGTTTTATAGATACAACTTGGGCGACTCAAATGTAAATGATGACAACTTGGACAAACTGGACTGTAGTGTGATACCAGATGTGTTTCTTGTGAAGAAATACTATGGCGAGAGAGCGGCCAGGCGGCGAGCTAGGAACTGGAAACTCAAGCATATGGCCGAGGAATTGCATAATGGAATGAGCTCATCCAATGAGTAAGATTTTCTATTTTTTTATTGTTTTAACAAGCCAGCATTTAAAACTAATGTTCAGAGCTGAAATGATATTTTTTTAATTAAAAACGCAATAATATTATATGTTTTTAAACATTGACTCTGACAACACAGTTCTTTGTGTTTGCCATTCTATATACATAATGGTGGGTACTCTCAAGGGCGACTCCTTGCAGTAGACCTTTCGTCTAATGGCACAATAATACAGTAAAATTATTATTATGTTGTGGAATGTTTGTTGCATATTCTCCTAACTATAGAGTATAATTTTTTCTTTTATAAATTCGTCAGTATAACTGCGTATAACATAATAATATACGTACCTATTTAGTTTCTAGTACTTATATTCATAAATTAAACTTAAATCCATGAGACATCATTATGTAACGAAAATTTGTACCTAAACAATAGAAATCTTAGGTTTATCTCGATATAGTCAACTTCTAAATCGATACGCAATCTGCTTTACACAAACGCGTGATAAGATAACCTTGGTAATTAAAAGTCTACAGACTTTTACTAACAATCAATTTACCGACAGGCCGACAGTAAGTAAAACTTACTGTCGGCCCTATAATATCACATAAATATTTTTTAAATTTAAATAGCGGTATCAGTTTCTTGATCCATACCATTTTACGAAATCGTATAGTCGAACAGTATTATTATTTTTTAAATATTATCTAAAAGGGACATAGGGAGGTAGGATTTTCCGTTATTGTTAGGAAAGATAAAATAAATCAGTTAAATATTCATAGTAATCTCGATATTCGATAATATAATCTATATGACTCAACATTGAAAATAACTCAATTCTTTTAAGTACGCTATAATAGATCTATCAATAAATTAATTCATTGTTTACCCGTGTCGTATAAAAGTTATAATAAATATTGATTTCATTCTTCGTAGTTCGATCTTGTACAATATAGATATTAAAGTAAAATACAAAAATGTAAATACTAAATAAAAAAAGGGGCCAACGGGGTTTTACTCATCGCATCCCCACTGTGTCCCATCCTATCTGTCCGCATCGGGTAGAGGTTACAGTCCTAGTTTTCTAATTATAACACTAATGCGGCATAATGTTTAATGTTTCAACTACGCTTCGCACAATCGAGCACTCAATGGATCACGTTCCCATTACCTTCAGCATAATTCGGCAATGTGCGCCACTGAGTCGCACTATGTTCTGTAATTGGAAAACTAGGAGACACTTGCTGACTATCAAGACAGGCTTTTAGTGTAGCTATTGCTTGACGCCAATTCACACTATGCTTAGCTAAAAAAAGTCTTCCTTATTAATTATAATACATAGAATTATAGAATTATACATTTTAACATAAGGTTTGTTATCTGACCAATATCCAGTATATCCAGTAATATCTAGGCAAGAGATTAAATAAAATACAAACTTCGATTAAATATAGAAATATGTTTAAATTTATTAGCTGCAAAGATTCATATTCCTGAATTATTCAGATTTCCGGTTGCTTAATACACACCGTTTATTAATATTAAAACAAGATCATAAATAATTACAATAAGTCCATGACGATTATTACGGTCATGCAATAATACACCTTATTATTTGACAGAGATTACAATGAGTTCCTTGACGACCTGGAAGAAGATCCAGCGTTCCGGCAAAACATAAATATATTCAAGAATGAAAAGTCAATTCCAGTTGATACAGACGAAATCGATCCATCCTTACCACGGATCACTTTGGCAGAAATGTTAGACGATCTTGTTATCGAGGATGTCGAAATGACTGAAGTATAAGTTATATTAGTATTGAAGTTATTATAAAATATGATGTATCATACATTATTTTCCAGAAATAAATGTCATACTTTGGTTAGTGTTTGTTTTTTTACCACCTTGTAGTTTATTATATAATATGTAATTGTTTATACTTACTGCAAAAATGTATAAGACTACGACAAATAGATATGAAAAAGGACGTATCGTATTTATTCATCGATGATATCGAAACACCAATGTGATTGATTATGGATAATCACTGCTTAATATTAGACTCTTTGCATAACGAATAATTTTGTGTGGAGTACAGCATGGGCGATACGTGAACAAAGTGTGTGGATTTGAAAAATATAATTGATTTCAGCATTGATAATTCTGAAGTGGACTGTTGTGTCGTCCCACTAGAAAAATTATCTCGATGTTATGAGAAAAGCGTGTTGTGAAATATATAAAGATAAAGAATATATGTACCTTGGTAGGTACTTATTAGATGAAAATTCCTATTGGTTGATAACTATTATTTACTGGCTATTTTTCTCGCAGGTCTAGTTCTATATAAAATAGCGATTGTTTCTTATCGATCATTGCTAATTAACAACGCAAAGCCTAATCATGAAGGTGATTTGGTTTATATTAACGTATGTTATTAGTTTTGGGTTCGCAACTAAATATTTAGCTACAGGTAAGTTTATTCTGATCTTTATAATGCTTTTTTTATTTTTTGTGTCGGATATTTAAATAACTTCTACTAATCTCAAGATGTACTAAAATTTTAAATTGTATTGTAGATGATCTTAAACGTCTCTTTATTAAGGCTATAAAGAATGAATTGAATGACACAGAGAAAAATTTTATTCAAGATATAGCGGAAATTGTTTATTTACCACAAAAAGAACTCGAACTTGATGATAGAAGTTTGGAACCTCGATCGGTATGGTTGCAGGGCACAAATAACATATAAAAATCAATAATAATAAAGGAATAAAATTTTCATAACAAAGCGACTCTACTACTCTATTTAAGAATTCATATTTTTGGATTTTATTACAGACTCTAAATTGCTTAGTGTGTCGAAGTTTGTTTGGTGCATTATTTGATCTTGTTAATAATGGAGCATCTGATGAAGATTTATCTGTTTCTATAACGCAAATGTGTATAAATTTATCTATTGTAAGCCCTAAGGTGTGTGATGGAGCAGTATCGTTAAACATCGTAAGTATACCCTTACGTCGTTTATATGTAGGTATATACTGATATTATTGCCTGGAAAAGTCGCATTGGCTAGGTGTTACTAATAGTATGGTAAATGTTATATTTTAGCCAATTATTACTTATATTATAAGAAATGCACCAGAAGCTGATGCCAGTACCTTTTGTGCGTTAGTGCTGCAAACTAACACCCAGTCCAACAATTGTATCTATAATGATGAGAGGTATAACTGGGAAGTTGAGTTGCCACCGCCTAGTAATGGATCCGTTGTAAGTTAAATATAAAAAGACTTAATATCAAGCAAATATACGTTCTCATTGTCATCCTTAGTGTAGTATTATTACCAGTAAAATGAAAAATATAAATGTAAAACTCGTGTAATCCTACTGAATATTTAACATTATTTTGTTAAAGTTTAATCGACTATGAATACTTTATACCGAATTATTTAAATGTTAACATTTACATTAGTCGTCTTCTGGCAAAAATGCATATTTCAGGTACCAGATAACAACATGGAATCTCTTACCATCGCTATTCTAACTGATGCTCACATAGATCCTTTGTATGAACCAAATGGAGTCGCTGACTGCTCGGAACCAACATGCTGTAGAAAAGGTCAAACAAGAAGTATGTCAACTTATAGATACAATCGGGAAACTGATGAACCGATTGTTATGAACAGCACAAGCGAGGTTAACGGAGAAACGGTGTTAGACATTGAGGTTGCAAAGAAATTACGCCAAAGCAGAAGTTCTATGTCAAATAGAAACTTGCGAGACTCTTCCCCAGCAGGTTTTTGGGGCGATTATAGGGATTGCGATTCGCCTATTTGGGCATATGACGACGTTATTGAAAGAATATATTCCGCACATAAGGTACATTTTTATGTAATTGAAATTTTATCGATTATTCCCTAAGACTTAAGGAAAATATTTATTGATTATGACCTGATTATTTATTATTTTGGTTTGTATTATGATTTTTAACATATAATGCAATTAGGTACATATATTTTTAGGGTGTAGATATTATTTACTATTTAGGCGACACGATTGACCATCACATTTGGGAAACAACGTATGAACTGATCAATGACATGAATTTTTATTTAGTTGAGAAGATTAGGAAGACGTTTGGCGACCATGTTCCAGTTATAGCAACGATCGGGAATCACGAATCCCAACCGACCAATCAGTAATTTATTTTTATATATTTACTTTCGATAAAAGTTACAAATCAATTACATTGATTACAGACATCGCATTTATTAATATCTTTCTATCTATATGTTGTTCTGTAACGGTTTTCAAGTATCAGATAGGACTCGAGTCTATTATTTATTTAAAAAATTCAGTAAAGGTATAATTAAAACAGATGTGACTTTTAGATAAAGAACAATAGAAATACTACAAAATTGTACAATGTTATAATTATTTAGTTGTAAATAAATTAGGATAAGTTTGAAAATTTAAATCGTCATAGTACCTATAGGTATAGTTTATAAATTGTTGTATTTTACAGAGTAGTGATTTGTAGAGTTGGTATATAAATTCTCTCCACAGATTCGCCCCCGAAAGAGTAACTGAGAAAAATTTAAACACTACTTGGCTATATGAAGGACTAGCCAAAAAATGGTCTCGTTATCTGACACCCGAAGCGCAGGATTCAATGCGTAAGCGTGGTGGATTTTCAATGCTCGTAAAACCTGGTTTGAGAGTTATCTCAATAAACAACAACGTTGCTTACAAAAACAATTGGTAGGTTTGAGTCGGTTTTTTTAATTGCGAAGAATCCGGTAATTACTATTTCAATACCTTAAGTTTTTTTAATTAATCTTTTTAGGTGGTTAGTATTTGATCCCTTGGATGCCAAACACCATCTCGATTGGACAGTTCAGGAGTTATATAAAGCCGAACAAGCCGGAGAAAAAGTACATATTTTGAGCCACATTCCACCGGGAGTTCATGATTTAACATACACATGGACTAGAGAGTACAACAGGATATTTAACAGGTGATTTTATAATTCACACGAATATAATTATATAAGTGTTATTTTAGTCTAAATGAATGCATCAGTGACAGAAACCCACGGAATAGTACTGTATTTTTTTAATATACATAATAATTAAAGATTTTTTAAATTCGTTATGTATTTTTCAGATTCCGCAATACAATTGTTGCAGAGTTTAATGGTCATTTGCATTCTGATGAATTCAAGATATTTTACAGCAATGAAGATAAGAATACGCCTATAGGTGTCGCTTGGGGAGCTGGTAGTGCTACCACTTACTCAAACTACAATCTCAATTATAAAATTGCTACACTGGACCCAAAAACCTTTGTAAGAAGTCATCTTATGTATCATCCTTTGTATCAACAAAATATACTACTCTTTAGTCTTTTTATATCAGCTCTTTATTAGATATGATAATGTTTTAATTGTTGTTTCAGGAAACATTAAGCATCAATAACTATGTTTATAATTTAACTGAAGCCAATTTAACACCACACAGACGACCTCATTGGTTCAAACTTTATGATATGAAAAATTCATTTGGTCTTAAAGATCTCTCCCCTAATAGCTTAAATGATTTGGTTTATTCTATGGTAACCGATAAGAAAAATATTTTAGATCTTTATAATGCTTACTACTCAAAACTGAGCGATAGACGATGGCCATATTGCAATGATTATTGTAAAATAGACAACTTGTGCAAAGTTGTTGTGACAGTTTTATTTGAAAGAGAGAAATGTGAAGAACTTAGACAACTATTCTTTTCTTCCACATAATAACAAAAGCAATTGTATAAATTTTATTTTATTTCTATAATCAACAGTTTAACAATTATATACATTAACTAATGATTGACTATACTTAACCATGTTAATTGGGGCTTCCATTTTAAATCTTTGCTTGGTATTTTATCTAGCATTGACATCTGAAAATGGGGAAATATTAATTTGAAAATAGTTGGTATTACAAAATAAATCCTATTTGATTTTAAATATTTCCAATCAAGCTAATTGTAGAATTGCAGATATTTTACCTGATGGCGTATAAAGTGTACAATTTTCTCAACATATTCAGGACTTGTTTCTTGTGATAATGAATAGAACCTCCTCCAAACAGCAGCAGCCATCACTTTGTCATCATTTAGGCCTTCATCATATCCTACTAAAGCAGCTTGAAATTGTTCTGATAATTCTATAACTTGTTTCTTAGCTATAGTGGGGTTAGCACCCTGGAAAAACATTTGATTTTAATCAATTTTTACTTTATTTTCAGGTCTAAGAATACTTGTGTTAACCAAAAGAATAATCAAATGTTAGTTAAATGTAAGACAAATATCCAAATAATACCTCTAAAAATTTAATTCTATTTGCAACATCAGCCCATAAAGCTTCTATAATGCAGTTCCTTACAAATTGTCCATCTCCTTTGATATATTTTTTCTTATCACCAATTCCAGTGATATCTTCTGCCATATACCTTACTAAAAGTAACCACACATGGAGTTCAGTTATTATGAACCATGAGTTAAATGTGTCAGGAAGGTCCAATTCTTCAAACCATTCTCGATAGGCAATTTTCTCAGGTACACTCTCATATAGAAAATATCCTGTTAGTTTTAATCGCTGCAATAAGAGTGTAGTAGGTTAGCTTTATTTTATTGGTAATCAATCACCTAAGTCCATGAACATTCAAGTTGCTAAATGGCTTACAAATGAGTTATCAAACTTAAAAATAGGGAAAAGGGAAAGTATTTGTGATTAGCCCTTATTCCATTATATTTTAATTTAGAGGTATATCTCTACTATCACTATAAAGATTAAAGTGCTTTACTACATTAATTTATTTATATTATTAATTTCATAACTACAATATATATCAAGGAATATATGTTCAAACTTGTAATAAAAGATATGATAAATATTAACAAGTCACTATGATAGACAAAAATATACATATGTATATGAATAAAGCATTTAAAGATCCCACTCACAGTTCTGTCCTGATCCATCCATCCAACAGCTTTCATAAATTTTTTAACATAACTTTCGTCAACAGCAACAGTACTTTGTTCTCTTCGATTTAAAATTGACAAGCATGGAATTATTCTCCTAGGTCTTGCATAATCAACATAACCTTTATTGATATAATTCTGGATTACCTGAAAGTACAGCCGTAAATAACTAAATTAAATTTAAACTACTCTAGGGTGTATAATATGCACAATTTGAGAGTGGAATATTTCAAATGAAAATATTAAAAGTATTGTAACTTACCTGCGATATGATTCTACGTCTTAACATTTTGTTAACAAGCTTTGATTGCTATATGTAAGTAGCATAAATACAGAGTTTTAACAGTTTTTCAAATAGCCATCATACCTTAAACCTTTCTTTCAATTTTATTATAAGAAATTTGGTTCTTAAAACAATGTTTGATTATTATTTTTATATCCCAAAATCATGCACCTATAACTATTCGACCTTTCGAAGCTGTCTAGTTGACAGTTGACAATTGACACTTAGAATTGGGCATTGCCATCTTATGTATTTTTTATTATCTCTGTAATAACATTTACATAGAAATTCAAAGTAATTGTTATAAGAATAAGGTATTTTTAATCTTAACTAAGAATGTACTTGCTTATTTTTATACTCTCACCATATTTTTATATTTTGTTACCATAGAATTATTCTTATAGGTTTACTAACTACTAGCGAAAGCAACTGGCAACAATATTCGTATCTGACGTGCGGCAGATTATCGAAGAGGTTATTACATAATTTTACTTTTCCACCATCCCTTACCTAGCCCGTGAATATCATTTATTAAAAATGTTAGGGGCTGTAGGAAGAGTAGGAAGCAGCCTTCTGACGGGTAAATCCGTAGCAGAATGTGGAAAAATTGTATCAGTTTCTGCAGGAAACAGAAATTATGCTGCTAAGGCTGCAGGCAAAGGACAAGGTAAGGTAGTTGCAGTCATTGGTGCCGTCGTAGATGTACAATTTGAGGACAACCTTCCACCCATCCTCAATGCCTTGGAAGTACAAAACCGTTCCCCAAGGCTCGTCCTTGAGGTGGCGCAACACTTGGGCGAGAACGTCGTCCGCACCATTGCCATGGACGGTACCGAAGGTTTGGTTCGCGGCCAGCCTG
>DWAJ01005246.1:0-11744 GCA_018238005.1 Eurema mandarina | reverse complement strand
GTGAAAGTGTGATGCACAACGGTTGAGGGAATTCGATTAAAACTACTGATTAGGTTCGATCAACAATAACACTGAGATGAAGCTACGTGAAATTAACCTGAAGTTATATTACTTAGGTTATAGAATACTAGCTGTTGTCCGCGACTCCGTTCGCGTGGACTTTCATATAAACTTTGACACCCCCTATCCCAAAACCCTTTTTTCCAGTTAAAAAATAGCCTATGTTTTATTTCAGGCTCTAGACCATCTGTGGCTTGGCGCGTAAAATTATAAAAAGTTTAAACCCCTTGCGCAACCTTATGGGGGTTGATTAAAAAAAAAGTAGTATATCCTTCCCCATGCCTTAGACTATATTTGTACCAAATTTCGTTCTAATCGGTTCATAAGTTTTAGTGTGATGGAAAGACAGACAGTTACTTTTGCATTTATAATATTAGTATGGATAACACATAGTTTCGCAATATGAGCATGCAAAGTAAAGCCATTTCAAATAAGTCAATTTTGTTTACTTACATAGATCGTCGCTATAGTCACCAATACAATAAAAAATAATTTTGTAACATAAAAGGATGATCACTAAAACTTCTCATATTACATTTCTCCCTGATAGATGTTTTGAGAATTACTTCAATTTGATTTGCATTTAAGTGTTAAGGTATTAGTGACGTAAGAGTTACCTTTCTTAAAATAACAATGACCTTCGTAAGACCAGACTTGTTTAGTAGGAGTAGTTGTATTTTAAATGTAGGTATTTATCCCAGATTGATGATAGATTTTTAAATGTTTGTCCAGCTTGAAGAAGAAAATTAAGCATTAATATTTGGATTTCGAGTAAATATTAAAAGGTGGAAATTACGATTCTTATTACTAACTATGCCCGGTGTAACCTACGGGTGTAGGGCAAATAAATAGTGCATTTTCTTGCAATTAAATTTAGTTAATCCAGAGTGTCGGCTAACTCTATACCAAATCATATAAAATTCGCTCCAGCCGTTTAGACGTAAAGAAGTAGGTAAGTAACAAACTACCTATTCAAGTTTTTACAGTAGTAATGGAACTGTATAATTATTATTTGCATATTTTACTTATTGTAAATTACAGTAATTATGTTCGTAATAGATAGAGCGAAAAAAAATCTAGTTAAAATCGTAATTATAGTTCAGTTCCTTTATATCTGCTATTGAATTATAAAATAAATAATCGTTTTTAATTCCATTGTAATTTAAGTTTATAGTTATTGTTATTTCCTTACGTACAGTCGAATACAAAAGTTTTCAAAGAATAATTTTCAAAACACAGGAAAAACTACTTCAATCAATTAAATATTTTAGAGCGTGAATTACTTTTATACTATTTATATTCGACTAGTAATTTTAGCAATTTTGACTGTTAATTTTAACCTAGAATTTACTTAGTTAGGTTTAAGGCAATAAGGCCATACTTAACTTAAACATATCTTACCGTAACTTAGACTGCCTCACCAATTAGACCAGTGTCGATTAAATTAACATTTACCTAATTAGCAAGCTACAATGTTATTACAAGCATTCGCAATGCTTCAAGATAACCTCCTTATTTGTCTATTAAAATAACTGTAACCCGAAACCGGTTAAAGTCACCTTTCGAATAGGAACTTTACTCCTTTGACTTAAATGTCAAATTTGTGCGAACAATAGTTGCTTTTTTCCCTCGATACTCGCTCGATTGCCTCTCCTAATTGGCTCGCCATCTGCTTAAATTCATTCCGCGATAGTTTTACAAGTATTTTATTGATGCATAGCCCCGCCTGACGGTTGAAACGATTAATCGATTCGTTTGCGCGCGAATCGCTCGATTGAATGTCTGGATTTCGATTTTTAAACAATCGTGCTGTAGCCGCATTCGAATGTCGAACGGGAATTCCAACCGCCTTACAAATTCAGTTTTATGACGTCAAATGACAGTTGTAGAGAACCACAGATTATGTAGAAAAAAATCATTATTATGATTTTTGGAACACCTAACATGGGAGGTCCTACATGGCCACACAAAACGTAGTTCTAAGATCAACTGATAGGGTTGAGAATCAGATAACGATGCCCGTGTGACGCGTGCGCTTTGAAACGATGACAGAAAATAATAAATCTCCCGATAACATCAGAGGTGGAGATTATATGCTGTATAGCATCACGCCATCCATGCTTCCTCCACAAATTAGTTCGCGAAACGCTAATTGGCAGGACTTTTATTCCTAAAGACTTAAGACATAGAATCGCGTACTACGTTGGGCGGGTATTTTTAGTATTTCGCCGAATAGTGTTACAGCCACTTTGAGTGGCTAGTTAAAGTATAATTGTCAGCGAAATGTCCAAATGTACGTTTAGAATTGTAGTTGCACGCTATGTGGGTAAGCTTAGCTTGTTACTTGGATATGGCTTTTCGTCTGAACTTCAGCTGGATAGAACCTATGTATTTAATCATGCGCGAAAATTTACATAGTCACAGATAATAAACATGATCTTATTTATTGAGCTCTGATTAGGATTTGTTTATGAAAACAATAATTCATACTACATCAATAGCAGTTATTATGAACAGAATTCCGTCAACCATCCAATAGTGAACATAATATAACAGAATGGTAGGTATTTCACAATTATAATTGACTACAAAAGCTCAATTTTATTGAAAGATTGCATTACCTACCTTAATTATAAAATATATTTGTGGATTATGAGGTTGATGGAACCTGTACCAATCTGTGTTTAGAAGAGAAATTATTTTCTGACAGAACCGCCATTCGAGCCTAATTAGTTTTTTTAGATTTAGTTAGTTTGTGTTGGTATTTGATTATAATATTCTTGAAAGCTTTTATAACTTCGAGTGACCGCTTCGCAATGCATTTTAAGCCTAACCTTAGACATTGTAGCAAGATTTTTTCACGGAACTTTGCGATTTGCATACTTAATTAGTTTAAATCTTTGAATATTTCAAACCTGAGTTCCCTTGTAGAATGATTTACTTTAGAATTTAGATCAATATGAGTGGACTAGAAGATAAAAGTCGAGAGTTGCGCAAGAGTTTGCACGGGCACTCGTATATAGGTACCTACTATAGAATATAGGACGGAAATACCTATAACCCACTATGGGATGTTTGTGGTATTTTTTTTCGTGGTATTTTTTTAGTTGTTTTGAGTCCAGAAACCTGCTTTAACTCCCCCGAGAATAAATACATGAAAATAAACATACTTATTTAAATAAGTGAACCTTTATAACTGACAGCATTATTCATGCAAGGCGATCTCTTTTAAAAATATACCTAATAGATAGATAGAAATGGAAAAACGACTATAGTTATTTTGAGAGGGCGGCAAAATATTAAAATTATTAGCATGAAATTAACATGAAATTGCTTAAAACCATATTTCTTCTTGTTATTTTATTTTTAACCGACTTCAATAAAGAAGGAGGTTCTAATAATATTTATTGATAATATTTTGGCTTATAATTTTAAAGAGTATTGTCCCTAGGCAAGTCTATATATTTATTAAAGGACTTCATTACCATAAAAGCTATACTTACATACATATATAATTTTCGCTAATTAAATTATAGCTGATTGCAATATTATTTTCCTTCTATTAACTATATCCTTATTTCAAAGATTTCCGTGTGCAATTAAGTGCGCTAATTATAGTTATAATTAAACCACGTATCAAGTAGGCATTGTCGGCTTAGCTTTAATTAGGCGCGCTTACAACCTACCCGTCACCAGGTACTTAAACGTCAAAGTCATTGTCATTTTTTTTCTTCAGTTATGACAATTAGTGTTAACTGCCAGTATTTTTTTTCGTAAGTTAGAAATGTCAAAAGTTTAACGTTAGTCTTTTGGGACGTTTCAAATTATTATCAAAAAGTGATACCTAGTTTCTTAGATAACTGCGATCATAAATACACATTTTTTTAGCTTAAGACTTTAGTTTAGATTTTATGTTAATAAAACTCATATTTAAATGACAACTAATTGAGGAAAGTCGTATTCTTTAAATAAGCCCATAAAAATGTAGTTCGCTCGAATAGCTACCTAATTTGTACGTTCATTAAAATATTCATTTCAACCGGTTATATAAAATCAAATTGGTTTTTATTATTTAATTTACGCTACTGTTTTGTATGATACCGTTCGATAATATTAAAATAATTTATTAGTCTAATCTTGATTCCTTTAATGTAGGTATTTAGATTTTTTGGCCTTGTGATTTTTTTAACGCTTTCTATAAGCTATTTAAATTGTTAAGTAAAAATCATTTAGCTAAGTTAAATTCAAAACTACAAATTATTTATAAACGAAAAATCTTAAGGTAGGATAAATCGAAATTCCAAACAACCTAACCTATACAAAAAGTAACAAATACCACAGATTTTAATTCCCAAAATCGTTAATCAAGTAGAAAATTTCACGGAATCGATTAATTCCATTTAAAAATCGATTTTAATCTCCCATGATATACGGCTCACTAATTTTTAATACAAATTCATTCAAAGAGCGCTCTATAAATAACAATATGAATCCAATCGGTGACGTTTCCGACGAATACCTTATGGAATTATTAAAAACGAGCGGTTTTAATTAAAATAATAATGCGTAGAGAATTAGATAATTTGTCATCGGCCAGCGAGTTATTGTTGGACCATAAATTATATTTCGACCTTCTTGAAACCGTTCTACAATTTGGCGAATAATATGTTTGCTAATTTGTGCTTTGTTAAAATTCTAATTTCGAACTCGTTCGATGACGTTTGACATTTGTTTTTTTTCTCTTGTGCCAGTAATTGGCTATGACACTAATCTTAATTTGTCTTGTTGTTTTTTAATTGAATTCGAATTCAAAGGAGTTCTTTATTATAAATTCTAAAATATAACGGTTAATAATTTTACTAATTTAAGAACTGTATCTACTGCGGCTTATAAACAATTGTTGAATTTTTATTATCTGTTACCTTTGATTTGTCCTTTTATCCGCCTAAAAATCGATTACTCCTTATACAATATCATATTCTGTAAAGATAATTCTAGAGCCATTAAACTCACTAAATCCAATACTAACCACTTTCACAGTGATTTCACACTATATTTTTAATTTTAATGATTTCTATGTAGACTATGAAAGAACTCTTTGCCACGTAATACTCCTATGCTTCATAGTATTAGTAGGCAGTCATAAAAATTGATTGTTCACTTTATAACGTATTAAATTATATTATAATACAAGTTAAGTCTCTGCGGGATACACAGCTACCCACATAGACGCCCACCATTGAAATATTATAACAGTCTATGATCATTTAATAACGTATTGAACGCATTTGTAAGAAGCTGGTTGTATGGAGTAGAAACTTTTTGGTGGCCGTTTCGATGTCAACTTTTTTTTACTGTTCCGTATTAGAAAAAAAAAAACTTTAAATTTAGAATGTCGTGGTCAACCACAAAATAAAGCGTTTATTTCGGTTATGATATTTATTGAGAATGCTTAGAAATTGCAAAAAAATATTGGTGTTATTTTAGAAATGAGAAATGTAAAATGTTACTGGAACGAGAAAAAGGTTATTTTGGCTTTAGGCAAAATATTTTATGATTGCATTAAAACATTCGCCGATATGCTATCTTCTTCCATCAGTAAAGAAAAGACAAGGATGGATATAGTTCTACGATGGTTTTAAGAACATTACTACGAGACATTTTAGAAATTTCGAGAATGCTTCTAGCTACTTTTGTAGCTATTAATTTTTATTTTATAGCTCAAGTATCATAAAGTCACCTCTAGTAAAGAAAACATTAACATCATTTATTTAATTACATAAAACGGTTATTGTAGTGTCGTAAAATTCTTTGTAATTTTATTTCTCTATTTAATTATTAATTTGTTTAAACAATTTGTGTATTTATCGTTAAGTGCGGGTAAATGACCAGGTTTTATTACTTTTCGTTGTTAGCGCTACAATCAATAAATACCTATAGAAAAAATTGAATTTTACTATATCACTTATAACTTAAAAACGACTGTACCAATTTTAATGGAATTTTATTTATTTGCAAAACATTTGACTCAGACTTTTATAGTAGAATGCGTATGACATGACAAAAATAATTTTCAAATTTGCCTATTTCGTCAAAGTGCATATATTTTAAAATACTCATTATAAATACTTATTTGTTTAAATTAAATTTTAATGATAAAAACACATCAATATACATATACATACATATAGAATATAGTTAGGTATTCTAGGAACTATTGAAAGTCTAGCAGCTAATTTAGATCTCAAACGAACAAGTACGGTGTGCAACGAAGTCATGCTCCTAATTATAGAAGCATTCCCAATCAATTATCGCGTAACGAGACTGACACGACTCCATTGGGTACCGTCAGCAAAAGCAATGCCATTTCAGTATTTTATTTAATTAAAAAAGATGTTCAAATATGAATAAATAAATATTTTCAGGACATTTTTACACAGCGCCATCTAGTTCCAAGCTAAGCAGAAAGCTTGTGTTATGGCAACGAGATAACGGAATAAATTACATATACATACTTTTCTTTTGTAAATCCATACATACAATACATAGCAACACCCAGACCCCAGAAAAACACAAATGTAAATTACAAATATATTTTTCCGGTGTGGGGATCGAACCCACGACCCTTCGCGCGGAAAGCAGTTGTGTTACCACTGCGCCAAGCGGTCGTCAAAGAATGTGAAGAAGAAGTGTGAGAAAGAAGAATGTGCTTGTATATTGTGTCTTGAAGTATTTTTTTGAGTTAGTATTTTTTATTATTAAATGTAAACAATGTGCGTGAAAACATGACAAATATCTCTAATGTTTGTCCCGTTTTTACCCAAAAACTACTGGACAGATCATCATGAGATTTTGTATACATATTCTTGGAGATATCAAATTGAACATAGGCTACGTTTAATTCATTTAATTGTTTCAATGCGAGCGATTAAAGTGGATTGAAGCCGCGATTCGGGAGAGCACGGTTCCACATGCTAGACGATTTTTTGGTACATACCAATTTTTAGTCCAGTCAAATAAGACTTTGAAGGTTACAATAATTCCCATAGAGCTAAAAATTGGTATGAATGTTTAGAATACCATTATAAATGAATTGTGAAAAGTCCCCATCAATCCCCCTTGTGCAAAAATTTTTATCGATGGTGAAAGTTTGCAAAAATAGGTTTTTGGCGTTTTTCAGCTAAACAGTGAGTTTTACAGCAAAAATAGTTCAGACAAAAATTGTAGCTTCCAACCTTGAACATTGCGGAATGCTCCATCTCTTGAATTATCTCCACTTAAAAAATCACGTCACTACGTCGTTTCGTTTTCCCGTGAAAGAAAGACAAACATACAGACTTTTACCGGGGGTAGGTTCTTTAGGGTATATATAGGGTAGGTGTAGGGTATCTTTCGCAGGAGACCGACTGGGCGGGTACCCCCACAGTGCCAGACATTCTACCGCCTGAACAGAGATGTGAAAATGTTACTGTGCTCCGGTCTGAAGGGCACTGTAGCAGCGAGATTACTGGGCTCATGAGTCTTAACATCTGATGACTCAAAGTGGGTAGCGTCGGTGTAGTGCACCCTGCCCGGAGTTGGGCTTTATAGCAAAATTCCGGGTAGCACTGCAGAAGTGCGTCCAGCTCGTCTCTCCTCTTAATTTAATAGAAAAAAAAGACAGAAACACTTTACCATTTATATTATTAGTATGGATAAAATTAGATCGCCCTATTACACAAAATGCTACTAAATATAAAAGCACAGACCTATACTTATAATGATTTCCCAATCGCAAGTTTAAATATTAACACTTAAACTATGTCAAATTGTCTGTGTAATCTAATTATTTGTCCTACCGATAAATATACGTTGTTCTACAACTGTTTTAATTGGCTCGAAATATCCTGCTTTTACTTTATATGCCATAGAATAATAACATCTAGAAACGAAGTATGAGCACGCAAAGTGAAGCCATTTCAAAGTAGACAATTCTGTCTACTTACATAGATCGTCACCGCAGTGCATAGCATCAAAATTCTTATGTTTTTTGTAGATTTCAATTTTTCTACATTAATAGGGTAAATTTCTTATAGCATATGCTATAATATATATAATGTTACTCATTATGTCAGTTTGGGTGTGTGTGTCATCGAGTATAAGAACGTGCTGTTAACACCTACATATATACAGTTTTGCCTTCACTTACGGCGGACCGATTATTAAGGGACTATCAGTCTATGCGTTATACGTCTATGTGTATAATATGGTAGATGCACGCCGTGTTATATTCGTAGTTTTCGTTTTTTATAAATAAATATTTCAGGACATTCCCTCTAAGTCCTTTTCTGTATGTACAGAATAATATTATTATATACATAGTATGTACTAGGCACGCCCCGCGGTTTTATCCGCATTTAGGTATGCATGAAATTATTATTGAAACAGACAGACGGCAAAATTATTTTATATTTTTTTGCAATAACGTAATGCTTTGGACAAAGCAGATTGCGTGGCTGCAACGACATGTCTGTATTGATCTATATTTTTAGTTTTGACGTTCATAAATATCACAAGGTGATTTAAGTCAATAAATTATTTTCATTTCATTTCATTTATTTTCATTTCATTTCATTTATTATGTATATAATATTATTCTTGAATCACTCTGTCTGTCAAAAAAACGCATGAAAATCGGTAACATAGTTTCAAATATTTAAATAGCTTTCTACTGTCTGTCCTTATCTACCTAAAAGACAGGGCAGAAGAAATAGAATTTTAAAATTTACTCTTTTACATCGTACAAATGACAAAGCCGAGAAGTCAGATTTTCATGTCCTTAGTGGCTAGCCATAAAATTAAAAAAAAAAAAACAGAATTTTAAACATGTCCTTGTCGATAGCACGAGAATTCTATTTTTAAATTTCCCTCGTAATCGTTTATAAAGCTAAGTCCCACAGATTATACACGACCTCGCCGACGCCCCCTAATCATGGCTGTAAAGATTTTATTTTTCGACCGAAATGACATGATCTCCACAATAGCATGCGCACTATAATTTTGTATAATTCGGGACATTTTTTGTTTGTTTGCGGACACGTAATTACGTTTTGCCGGTACCGGTCAGTCGGATTTTTTAGCCACAGATAATACAAGGAGTTTTTTTTTTCGCATTGATAATGTGGGGACCCGGAGATGCGCTTTTTGGTAATGAGTTTTTTAAAAAACAAGTAACATATAGGCAAAAACCATCTTTCATTTGTTTCAAAATAACAAACTAGCCGGGCCACGCGACTTCGTTGACGCTGTACTAATCCTACTCGAATCCTTATAATAATATAACCTTAGAAAGAATAAACCTTTTTCTTTCTTACTATTTTTTTGCTTAAAAACCGTTCTTGTACATCTAGGTTTATATAAAAAAAAGAATTATGTAAATCGGTTCAGCTGTCATCGAGCTATGCGCTTTCCAACACATTTTGCGATTAATTTTTATATCATAGACATACCAATAATATATGTTTTTGAAGGAGTAATAACTTACTAAATGAATAAAAGAACAGGTTTATTAATAATTCATTTTTAAACTTTAAAATATTAATAGTTTTTTAAAAGAATATAAAATACAATTAAAATGGCCTGCAGGACTTAAAGACACTTGAATATCTCTCAATGGTCGTCATTTTCATTTAATTTTATTATAAAAAAAAAACATTTTAAAATCTTATTAGATCAGTTAGTTAGCTAAAAATAAATAATGTTTTGTAAATTTTTGAGTGCCCTTTAAATGTTGAAGACAAAAGGATTTTTTGTCCACGTTTTTCGTAGATTTCAATTTTTCTACATTTATAGGGTATATTTCTTAAAGCAGCGAAATTATCGACTTGTGTGCGTGGCATCGAGTATAGGACGATGATTTTAACACCTACATAGATACAGTTTTGCCTTCACTAACGGCGAACAAAGGGAACAAAGGGAACGGCGAAGAAACAGTCTATGCGTTTTACGTCTATATAATAACGTTTAAGAACAAAAAGATCTCTTTACACTTAATTTTATTACTACTGTGGCTGTCTTGACTCATTAAAAAATTCACACAAACGACAAAATCTTTCCTACTTATATATCGGAGCAGATGGACGAAAAGAATAATCAAGGTAATGTTTTCACTATTCAATATTAGTTAATTAGTCGAACCTCCTAGGTTTATTACAATGTTTAAATTCAAACTTAAAAATAATTGTGTGGAATTTGTCAGTTGCTATAAAAACGTCAGCATAGTGAAAAATAATCAGATATTGAATAACTAGTCATCAAGATTATACGCCGTTATTATGATACTCTGAAGTTTTACTTTTTAAGAACCTAAGAAAGAGCCTTCATGAAGCAAACAATCACTACCTCGGCATCACTACAACTACTACGACGTCACTCTCATCTTTGGATAACAAATAAACTCAAATAACGAACAAATAAATAAATGAACTACCTTCGAGATTTTTCCCTTCGTTACGTGAAGTTGCCTCAACAACAAATGTATCTGACTCGGTCCCGATAGACGTAGCAAATTGTTCGACAACTTTCGAGAGTACTTCAGAGGCATTGTGGTTGGTACTGTTTTAACCGACCCCGAAGTTAATTATGCCATCTGTCAATTTCGTATTGCACTATAATACATGCGGTTTTTAAAATTGTTTTGTAAAAATTGTTTGGTATATTTTTTAAGTTGTAATGCTGATTAAACTAGTAAAGAAAATTCCAAGTCGTAGGTAGTGATTTAAATAAAATTGTGAATAATATAATATTGTTTAGAAATCGGTGCTAAGTTAAATAATATTTTTGTTTGGTTATGTAGGTATTGTATAGAATGTTGGAGCATTTACTTAATACCGTTTAGTTAAATTAAGTTTATTAGGTTAATTAAATTTTATAAAATAATGGTTAAATCATATTTATTTACTAAATGATACGTATTACCTTGTGCAAAACAAATTTATTTTTTACTTTTGAAGTCGGGAATTTGGAATTAAAATATTTTTTTGTAATACATAGACGTTTCAAAAGTGTTATTCTTATACACATCAAAAAATAGGGTTTAATATCTTTTATAACTTAAGACTAACTTAAGACTGGCTGTATCAATTTTCTTCTTCTTCTTGGTTAAATGGCAGTGCTGCGTTATCGCAATTTTGTCAATGTCTAGTCGTTGTAGATAAAATAAGTTTGAAGGTTTGGTTGTGGCAATCAGCAACACGTGCTTCCAATACCACAGACAAACATCGACCCTGTATCAATTTTAATAATCATTATTTTATAAATTTCTTCTTTTCCGTTAACATCAGAATGTCAAAATATCGATTTATATAAGGTATCCTAGTTTTTCAATTACGACGACATATAGTGCGACATATCGACCAATGTCAAATTAAAGAAAAACATTTGTTAATTTTCTTTTACTGCACATGTAATTACGATACAGGGAGAGCACTACTTACTACTTTTGAATATTCTCGATATATGAATGAAGAAAAGTGTAGTTAAAACATTCGACGTTAAGCATTATTCCGCATAATGTGAAATCCATACTTAATATTATAAATGCGTAAGTAACTCTGTCTGTCTGTCTGTTACGCTTTCACGCCAAAACTACTGAACCGATTGTAATGAAATTTGGTACACAGATGGTCTAGAGCCTGAGATAAAAC
>DWAJ01005245.1:0-11746 GCA_018238005.1 Eurema mandarina | reverse complement strand
CGTCGGGTGCGCGAGCGTTGATTGGTTGTCCCAGTCGTGTTGTCTTTCTCGCACCCACGAGCGCGATTCTACCGATGCGCAGCTATTCTCGTCAATCGCTAAACTTTTTTGACGATTATTATACTTACAATAGCGTAGTTTAAAAGATTTAAGCATACATAGGAATATAGGGACAGAGAATGCGACTTTGTATGTGAATTATACTATGTAGTGATCAACTAATTAACTTTCATAAATGACTTCCAGGGGCGTTCCGAAGCATCGGCGAGAAGACTGCGTCTCTCTTCGAGAGGAAGAAGAAGGATGCTGAGCAGCTAGCTCAGGAGAAGGTGGCTGACGCTGCCCATGTCGTGGAAGACCAGGTCAAGAAGGCCGGCGAGCTGGTCTCCGGCGCTGAGAAGAGCGCTAACGAAGCTGCTAGCACCGGTAAATATACCTTAATGACTTAGTACTGTATGACTATTACTTCCAGCTGAACAAGTTAAATAAAATAATGGCTACCCTGTGTGACCTGCGTTTTGTGTACTGGTCACACATGCCGTTCTTTTTTCCCATCATAAAAAGCGCCCCTGGGGGGAGGGGAAGAGATTTTGGAAGATTTTGGAAATAAGTATCGCCACACAAACGCATAGAAAAGTGGCTAATCTTCGACATGCTGATAAAATATAAGATTCTGACAAAAATCTTGTTTCCCACAAACCATTTATATCCTAGAACCAGATTTCGATTAGATCTTAATATTCATATGATTAAAACAAAAGATAAGACGATAGCTCGACAGGAATATTAATATTTTTTACGTTGGATGTAAATCTATTTTATTTTTAATCGAATAGAGTTGGACTTTGTGACGTGGGTAAGACGTTGTTATACGTATATATGTATGTATTATTACCCGTTTCCCACGGTCCGAAATTACTGAACCGATTTGGAAAATAATCTTCATCGTCACGTCAACTCTGAATGTAGCTTGTATCTAGTAAATTTCTCATTATGACAAATTACCTGCTTACGTGAATGCAGGTTAAACTAGAATAAATAATGCCTCTACTATATACCAATATGTCACTTTCATAAGAACAATAATAAAAAAAGCAATAAATAAATCAAAAATTTTATCTAAACCTCTGGAAAATTACGGTGACACAATTGTGCATCATTCAGTCAATTTGTTACAACATGAGGTGATTAGCCGATCTAGGACGGCGTGATAACCAAATGGATAGTTAAAAAACCATTGTGACGTATTGAATTGACTTGTTTCAATACAACGCAGTATGAGGAATTTATGTTTTTGTTCAAGAAAAAACAGAAATCCTGTCTTTCAGAAAATTTAATTTTGAATTCTTTGCTAGTTTATTCTCCATTTGTTTTAAAGGAAAGTCATGTCCTCCTATTTATCACCGTATCTTGCTTTTTTGGGATTTTTTTCGCACACTGAACGACATTTTCCTGATGTTCATAGACAAAGTCACTCATAAGCAACTTCTCTGAGCAGATTCTCTTCAACTTAACTTTTTTGCATCTGCAGATATTAGACGTAAGCCTTCCTAAGGGTCACCAAAGTTTAGAGTTACATAACATTTTTAAAACATTACTATTTCCAACAGCGGCTGATACTAAGCAATCAGCCATCGATGCTCTCGATAAAGAGCTGTCCAAGGTGTCCCTAGCAGCAGATGAAGCTAAGGATGCTGCTGCGAAAGCCGTAGCTGATGGAAAGAAAGTCGTTGATACTACTAAAGGTAAGGATATCTATAGAATATTCTAGAATACTAAGAAAGTCGTCGACACTACTGAAGGTAATTGTATCAATAGAATCTTCTAGAATCTTAAGAAAGTCGTCGATACTACTAAAGGTAATGGTATCGATAGAATTTTCTAGATTTTTTTTAATTTGAGCAATGCATTATTTTATTACAGCTTGGAAGGTATTCTTAGTAGTCTTTCATTAATTTTTGTACTACATTTTTGATGCTATATTTCGTTTATTATTAGTTTAATTTATATATCTGCTAGCACTTTACTTCTTCACACTTTACACTTCTACTTTAGCACCAATGATTTTGTTTGGTAGATAGATTTTTATTTTCTATTTTCATTCTATTTCTAGACACATTAGCCACAACCGTAGATAACACAAAGAAAGCTGCTGAATCTGCACTTAATACTGCGAAAGGTAAGTCTAGAAATTAAAGTGTAGATTCCATTAAAGGGAAAGTAATTATAATATTTAATAGATATTCAAAATTGTCTTAGAGAATCGACTGAGTCGGCTGCCAACAGCAAACTATATGCAATGATCTATTCTTATATTTTCATTAATTTTGCTTTAGTTGACCGTGGTCCGTGGATATAAAAATCTGAAAGTGGTTCATGTCCTAAATAATACTTTTATTCAGGTGATAAGTTTGGCGTTCAATGAAGTTTGTCTCTTTACAAAGATTGGAAGCATAATTGCTATCTTTCTACATCGTGATTTATTTCTTATGGTTATCGTTCAATCTATTCTCTAAGTCTGATAAATAATAATGCAGCTCTGGCCTGGTGGTAGCAAGGGTAATTCTTTAGTTAATTAGGCTTTGGTTGCAGAAGATTTGCTTCTAAACTTAAAGGCACACGATCACACGATTGACGAGCTTTATTATTATCTACAACGTTCAATAAAGCATCAAATGTGAATTTCTTATTTATATCTTGATGCGTTCCAAAGTATTTAATAAATCTCGTGCATTTGTGTGCTTATCTATTTCAATGCATGTTCCTTTTTCTTTCACTCTTTTTCCATATCATTTTCATCTGTCATGCTCATTACCAAGAAGATTCTAGAAAATCAAAAAGCAGGAGAGGAATCTACTTCAGGTTAATTGTCATTCTGTCCCGTCTAATATTTTGGATATTAAAAATACTCATCGGTGTCTTACAAAGAACGGCTCCTGAACTAACAATAGAATTGGCCAAACTTCTGGCTTCCACAACTGCGGGTAATTTCTGGTTAAATATTCTTTTACTGAATTCGTATTATAATTCCTTCGAACCAGTTTTTGATAATGTTTTCATCTTCAGATTCTGTTATAAGCACCGTTCAAAATACATTAGATTTCGGGAAATCTTACGCGAAAAATGCCATAGGTTGGTATTGAGAATTTAAGCTACGCTGTAACGCTAGCTTTATAGCAAATATTTTTTATATTATAGATATGTTTACTTTCTTAGTAAATAAATCTCATTATAACTTATATATAACTAAGGCAGCTGCTACTGCAAGAAAGAAAGCTTTATTCATTAATTATATGTCGTATTTAACATGCTACTGTTAAAACAATTAGAAAGAGTCTAGCTGAAAGTAGGCTTATTATAGGTATACGTTGGCTATGACGTCATTGTTATTACATCCGGAGAAAGGCGATATTAGGAGATTTTGTTCACATTTCGACTGATATTAGTTGTGTTATCTCATGTATCATTACAATCATTTTCACTTTCACTACATATCCATTCATGATTATCTTCATTATAGATGTATTGCTATGACTACGAAGCAATATATTTATTTCTAGACACAATTAGCGAATCAGTTCAAGCCACAGTAGACACTGCTCAAAAAACTGCACAGTCAGCATTTGAAACGGGTAAATCGTACGCAGCTAGTGCTAAAGGTATTTAATTTCGACGATCTCAGAGAATAGCGACTTAGTCATGATGTTATTCTTATGTACTGAACACGTGTTTTATATTAATTCATAGAATCTCGTTTGATTATATTTACTAGTTCTGTTTCGCCCACGTCCTGTAATCAGGCACTTTACTCTGTGAATGTATCATCTACAAAATTAATATGTTAAAAATTCGAGGCGTATTTCCAACGTCTATTCAACAAAAGCTTTATACCTTGAGTTAAGTATGGAATAGAAGATTCCTTTAAGCTAACCGACGTGATGTTTCGGTATAATGTAAAATATTTTTTTATTAGTAACTAGTAGTTTAAGACAACTTTGCTTACATTGTATGTGTGTGGCAACTGTGCATACAAATATTGGCCTAAAGGACTTTCCTATGCAATAATTGCACATTCCATGGCTAATTCGCTACTTCTATACAAAATACTTTCCTTCAAATTACACAAAGAAATGCCTAATAAAAATCATTTCTTATAGATGCTTTATCAAACACAGTAGATGCTACACAGAAATCAGCTCAATCAGCATTTGAGTCAGGAAAAAGTTATATTGATAGCGCAAAAGGTAATTGTAAACGAATCAAGTTAATATGAAATCGATCCAAGTTAAAATTTTAAACATGTTTTTGTTTTTAAAGATACTCTTTCAAGTAAAGTTGAGGATGGTAAGAATGTAGCTAGTTCTGGCGTCGATACAGTTAAAGATAGCTTAGAGAGCAGCAAAGGTACTATTAATGTGTGTTAGTGTGTCCGATGTTGTCATTAACCCTGATTTTAGCTTTATATGTTGTTCTAACATTCTGTTTCTGTTAATGATATTAGAATTACTATTAAAAAGCTCAAGCTATGTACATTCTGCTTACGAAATGCCATATCCTATTTACCTAGATATAGCCAAAGGTTTGAGTTTTTGCAGCTTCATTTGTTTGCTACTTTGTTCCTTTTTGTTATTTATTTTATGTTTTTGTAGATACGGTTGCAAGCACTGTGGATAGTACAAAGAAAGCGGCATTAAGTACTGTAGAAACGGGAAAAGCTTACGTAGATAAAGCTAAAGGTAGAAATGATGATTTTGCTAAGAAATGTATGGTTTACTAAAGAACTGCATATCATGATTTTGTTGCACTTGTAGATACAGTAGAAAGCACGTTAAAAAGTACGATAGATACAACAAAAAGTACTGCTGAATCAGTTGTTGGGACGGGCAAAGTGTACATTGACTCGGCGAAAGGTATGGAATCTTATATAATGGACAAGTTACACGATTGGTTAAAGCAATCATTAAATTCTTTAAAACGAATGTCACAAAGATTTTTTGAACCCCAAAGCTTAAGAGAGGAAATATAAGTTTTTATATATAAAATAGGCGGCAAGCGAGCAGGCGAGCCACCATTATCCGTTATAAAGTATTAGATGTCATATAAATTATATTCGACCTAAACATCTAGTCTATAGTGAGTGGTTTTTCATAGAAACCGTAGCTAATACGGTTGATTCTACGAAGAAGGCTGCCTCATCCGCCGTAGACACCGGCGCGTCTTATGTCGGTACAGCGAAAGGTATTGATTGTGACGTCCTTGATGTTTGTGAAGTTGTAAAATGTAATACTTCATCATTGCATATTGAAAGAAAGTCATATTTCAAAAAGTTTTTTGATACCCCACTTGAATGAAGAAATTTTCTACTTGGAATTTCATCAAGTATTAATCATATCAGAATTTAAATAATAAACGCACATGACATTGACAGCACTTTTCTTTTGCGAATGTTTTAGCTGATTTACATCAATATCAATTCTCTGTCTACTTATTAGTTATTTATAAATTAGAATGATCACATCTAAATACCATTCTTGTATCATTAAATGTCATAATTTGTACAAACTTGTTCAAGTCTTTAACCATCCCACAATCGTCATTTTAGATACTGTCACTAACACTGTTCAGAGCACTTTAGAGACGACTAAAAGTGTAGCTAATGCGGCTATAGAAAAAGGCACAGCATTTGTAGGCACCGCTAAAGGTAGAGATACATTTCCTTTGTGTGTGCTTTTTAGATAACATGGCTTTTTAGTTGTGCCTTTATGTTGTTTTTGTTCACGTTTTATGTCCATTGTAGAAACTGTATCTGGCACAGTTGATGCAACTAGAAATGCCGCTTCCTCTGCTGCAGATAAAGGCTTTAATTTATTGAATTCTGCTAAAGGTATATTATTATTATTATCCATCATCTTATATAGTATTGACAAATGTCTATTTTTTATTAGTTTGATCAGTTCATATAGTGCACCAATGTATAGAATTTTATTCTGTTATTTTAGACACAGTAGCTAACACAGTTAGCTCCACAGTAGATACTACAAAAACAGTAGCTGCATCAGCTTACGATAAGGGCACATCGCTTGTTGGCTCAGCCAAAGGTATTGACAATTTTTTTTCTTCTGAATACGGTTTTATTCTCGTACCCGAGTATAGTACACAGTTCAGTTTTTTTAATCGGCTAGAGGCAAAATCATACAGATCCAATTCATATAGATTATTTCATAATTTTCGAATTTTTTGTTCTTTTTGCTTTTGTAGATACAGTAGCTAACACAGTTAGTTCGACAGTAGATTCGACTAAAAATGCAGCCGCATCGGCTTATGACAAAGGCACATCTTTTGTAGGCACAGCCAAAGGTATATTTTATTTGGTAGTATTTTTTTGTGATTTTAATTTTAATTGAGCTATACAAACTCACTCACATCCATATTTAATTGGTTTTTTAGATACAGTAGCTAACACAGTTAGTTCGACAGTAGATTCTACTAAGAATGTAGCCGCATCGGCTTACGACAAAAGCACATCTTTAGTAGGCACAGCCAAAGGTATTATTATGATGCAATTTTATGGGTAGGTACTTATAAGTGGCTACATTATTATTTATTTTACTTTCGTTTATTTTAGATTCTATATCAAACACAGTTAGCGGTACTGTAGATACTGGCAAAAATGTAGCTTCATCTGTTTACGAGAAGGGCACATCAATTGTAGGCTCAGCTAAAGGTATTGACAATTTTTTTTCCTTCCGAATGAGGGTTTAATTTCGTCCCAGGGTATATTCAAGGTTCACAGCAGTGATTATTTCACTTATTTTTTAACTTTGAAGTACACATGAAGCCCTACATAAATTTGAATTCGTATGTAAGGAGTTCATTTTTGTTTTTATTTGGTTCATTTTTTGTAGACACGGTTGCTAGTGGTATTGATAGTACTAAAAATGCAGCTGCGTCAGCCGTTGACACCGGCGTGTCATTATTAGGCAGTGCAAAAGGTAGAAATTTTTTTATATGAGTTTTATTCGTTGCTTTGTAATTTTTTTTTTCAAATTTATAAGTTGCCAATTATTTTTTTTTGTATATATACGTTGCCATTTCATTTTTAAATTTTAAATTTTATAAACTGCCACGCATTTTTTTTATTTGAAACTTATAATTTGCCAATATTATTTTTAATACTTATGCTTATTAGTTGCCAGGTTATGTTTATTTATTTTTGTATAACTTGTAGATTCTATTGCAAATACCGTACACAGTACCGTAGATACCAGCAAAAACGTAGCCTCATCAGTTTTCGAGAAAGGCACGTCAATTGTAGGAGTAGCTAAAGGTAGTTCATTCGCTAATTTATACTATTTATTTTTTATATTTTTTATTTATTTTTGCACTCCACTCTAATTTTAATCTTCGCTTGTAGATTCAGTAGCAAGCACTATTGATACAACAAAAAATGTGGCGTCTTCAGCGGTTGAAAAAGGCAGTTCTTTAGTTGGTAGCGCTAAAGGTACAAACCGTTTGTTATTTTTTAGTCTGTTGTGTTCATTATTTTTAATTTTATGTTCATTATTTTAGACTCAGTCGCACATACTGTAGATTCAACTAAAACGGCTGCCGCGTCTGCGTTTGATATGGGTTTATCATTCATAGGTAGTGCTAAAGGTTAGTTTGTTGCTATTTTGTTGTTATTTAAAGATTTGATAAGTTTATAGGAGACATCGATAGACTGAATTGGGCCGGCTCGACCGGGGTAGTATCACCCTGCCACAGAAAACCGTCAAGTAATGACATCTCAATAAAGATGTCATTGCGAGATCAATTTTTTCCTTTTTGTCCAATCCTGTCTTTTGTCTTTTTCTAAAAACTATTTTCCTTTCCCTATTCTAAAGTTCGGCAACGAATTTGTCTAACGAAGGTAGTCCCTAAGCATCGTACAAACCTCCTGCTCCTAGCATCACATAAAAAAGCCAATACAGTCGAATTGAGAAATCTCCTCCTTTTTTTATTTAAGAAAAACGCTTTTATGATCGCGCTCATAAAATACTTTAGCTTTATACGCACCTGTATTTTAGATACAATCACAGGAACAGTTCAAAGCACTGTTGATTCAACTAAAAGTGTCACCGGGGCGGTGTACGACAAAAGTGCTTCATTAGTATCGGGAGCCAAAGGTATTGTATCAATAACATCTAGCATTCTTCGTTCAATGAGTTTCTTCTCATTTAACGCGGAATCTTCGATGTTTATTTGATTAATTCTGTCATTAAATTCAAAATTTGTATCTAAGTAAGACAATGTCTCATTTTCTATGATCATAATTCTTTTTCTGTTTCTTTAATGCATTTTCTTTTTGCACTCACGCTTGTATGGTTTTGGTAAATTGTAGATACAGTATCAAGTTTGGTGTCAGGTGGATCGGAGTCTGGTCAAGATGTTATTGAAAGCGGTAAAGGTACTAATCATTTTATATTAAGATTTGTGACTAATCAATTCTTTCTATAGGCGAGTGTGTGGTTTGACCTAAACTTGTATGTGTTTTCAGATCGTTTTTAAATTGAGTTTCGCGATTATATGACTAAGTTTGATTACATAATATAGGTTATATATGTGATGATTTAATTTTTTGAAATAACAAATTTTAATTACAAAGAAGACCAGACGTGTCAACTCGTTTTTGGTTGACTTTAAAATGTTTGTCTCTTTTTGTCTAACAAATTGTTTTGTTGTGTTTTATAACTGTGGAATATTAATAAAACTATCAATTTTGATCTGTTTTCAAGATCTAACAAATTCGTTGAATTTACTTTATACTTATAAAAAAAAATATCGTTGCAGACACGATTAACACCACCGTAGACCACACAAAGAAGGCGGCAGAAGATGCTAAAGAGAAGGCGCGGGTAGCCGCAGAGGCCGCCAAGGAAGAGGCTCGCAAGGCTGCAGAGGCCGCCGCTCAAGAGGCCAAACGGGCTGCTAGTAAGTATTTATACTTAAAAAAATTAATACAATAACTTTTTACTGTAGTATCTATCTCTAATGAGTCAAAATGTAGTTATAAAGTTTGTATCATTTTAGCAGTTTTTGCAGAGACAATTTAAAGCTGAGTTAGCAAAGATTGTCTTTAATACTCTAAATTTATCATTTAATTTAATAAAAAACCCTATTTTTGGAAACTCATACACCAGTAATAATACTTCACAAAAACTTACATTTGATAAATCGTCTACTCGATTTTTATGAACATTACTTTAATTATAAATAAAGATGCAGCAATGGAAGAGTCCAAAAAGGCGGCTGAAAAGGCCGCAGCCGACGCCTCTAACGCAGTCCACAGCACTGTAGATAACACGCTCAAGAGGGTCGAAGAGGCCGCCGACGAGGGCCTCAAGAACGCCGGACACGTCGTGGATGCCAAGATTAAGGATGCCGATAAATACCTAAGCGAGAAGAGGGATACGGTATATATTTTAGAGTGTAGTATACAATATGTTAAGAAACTTATGTCCGAGTCTGAAGGGTTATTACTTATTAGGGAATTATTCTCTTAAAAACATTTTTGAAAAAAATTTAATAAAAAATCTATATTCGAGCAAATTCTCAAATGCTGGCAACACATCTGTAGTAATACAAAGAATATTATCAGCGTGCGGCCTGAAGCATATGATTTCTCCTGACAAATCATAATAATATATGAACTTATAGGTAATGGGCAATACTCGTAGTTTTTCAATTATAGCATTAGAACGCATTATGCGGCATAATAATAATAATAATAATAATAATATTTTTTATTTATTTATATGACGAACACTTTCAAAAGTTCTAAGGAGTGCTTTCGCTCGATGTATGAATAAAGAAATGTCGCACTAAGCTCTGTAATTGAAAAACGCCGACTATCAGTTTTCAGACTTAAATCTTGTAGACCCTGTCTTGTATGTACTATGTAATTTAAAAAATATTCTATATTACAATATTTTGTTTCCAGCTCGTTTCAAACTTGTCAACCAAAGCACACGAGGGTGCCGAGGGTGCCGCTGGACTGCTCAGCAAGGGGCTGAGTACCTTCAAGTAAAACTGCATCAAAAAAGCTACAGCCGTTCTTTACTTTCGTCTTTTGCGGAAAACTAACAGATTGCTTTGTATATATTGTTTTTTTATATTGTATGAGCAAAATTTTCAAACTTTATATAGCTATGATTATATTAAGTTTGAAATTATTTAATGGCGTTGAAAATTAAATATTTGTATCGAATTATTATCTTAAAACAAATTCAATTAAACTGGTCTATACTTTCCCACATTAGTTTTTACAAAATACTCCGACATCTTCTAAATTACCAAAAACTAACGAAATCTGTTAGTTGTCCGATTTCTTAAGAAATGTATCTCACAAAAAAAACTTTATTTTCTCACAATTATCTACGTTCAATAATCATAGGATTAAAATACCAAGTTAAGTTATGTTTAAGTTGTATTTCAAGTTTAAAATGTTGTACAAATATTTATATGTCATTTCTGATTAGTTATAACAAACGCTTTAAGCTAAGGTAGCATTTTTAATGCATTTTAAAACCACGCTTAGCTTCGTTAAACCGTCCAATGTTGCCTTTACAGATTTTTAATACAATGTTATAATTAAAATATACCAATGACAATTTTTTCGCACAATTTTATTTTTAGCCATAGACATTACAATATTTGAATCTGTTATGTAACATTAAAAAAATATATACATATACAAAGGCCTACTTTAAATACTGTGACTACAATTCCTAAAGCTTTTTACCTTAATAATATAATGGCTAAAGCCTAAAAGTAAGTCTCTATGTCTATTATATAGTTATATAATATATTGGTGTATGACTAGTGCTTAACATTTGCTTTAAATGTTTACTTTTGTCTATGAATATATAGAAGTCGGTATAGCCGTTTCTTAACTCATTTTTATCATAACTACCTATGTATTGACTAAATAATATTTTAAGAAAATTGTTTAATGTATTACATGCAAAAGTTCATTATACATTTATAAAATATATGATGTGTTATTATTACTCTTAAATTTTAATCATGTTTATGAAATCATACAAAAATATTTGCTATATTTAAATTTAAGTTACTATGTATTTATGTTGTTCAATAAATGTATCAACATTGTTTATTGATTTATTTTCCTGATAATTGGTAACTGTCTATAAAAGCTCACACTACCAGCATGTGCGAAAATGTTTTAAAATGGATCGAAGTCGCCACCGAGTCGCCTTCGCTGAGTTTGAGACTCGGATATCTAATTTCATTATAAAAATTTGCAATCTAGAAAACAAACTTTCTTTTAGCTTTAGCATTATTAGCTTCAATTTAAATTTACCTGCATCAACACTACATCTTAATGCTGCACGATGATGCTTAAGATATAGGGTAATAATGAATACATTTACGGTTTCAAGTAGTGAGACAAAGTAAGATTGTTTCAGTTTTTTATTCACAAATTTAAATCTGCTACACAATTTTTAGGCTATAGGTTATCTATTACACAAATTTTAGCCTATAGGTTAGTGATTAATTCTTTATGTCAAGAAAAGGCGGGAACTTTGAAAGCACGCGCGGTTTTCTTTTTTTTGAAAAATATTTATTAACACTTGATCTTCATAGAATTTAATTCTTATATATACTAAATAAAATTCAAAAGTTGAGTAGTGCTAGAAAGTTTTTGTATGCAACCAAAATGACTAAAAAGAAGAAACGTAAAGCG